>JAQIXQ010000235.1:0-41513 GCA_034700485.1 Pseudosinella alba | reverse complement strand
TTTTATAATTTCAAAAATTTAAGCCAGTTTTAGGCAAAATTTAGCAAAACATCGAAAAAGCAACAAAAGCAACTATTGTTTTCGGAAATGGCAACAAAAAATCGGCAAAAATCGCAACTTTTTGTCATCCTTGGAGATGAGGCTCATTCCCCATCACTAAATTTTTACCAGTTTGCAGATAATAATAATAATAATATGTATAATGTTACCGTTACAAATTGTAAATTGCATATTTAGTTTAGTTTGTTAGTTTATTTAGTGAGTCGGTAATTAAGTTACTTGACAGCTGCAACTTAACGCACTATTAAAGCAGTGACTATCTTCCCACCTATATGCACTGGATTAACTTTTGACTCATATTATCATCTTGAAAATTCGAATATGTATGACTCTTCGTGAGTTCTTCCGAAAAGTATAAAATAGAAAATAGATCAATCATAAATCATAATACATAATTCATATTTCACAATACTGGAGGCGGAGAGAAATTATGAGATTGGTGCAATATTCATTGTGTGAGTGTTGATCCTAAAATGAATGAGCTATTATTACCAGAACCAGGTATGCACATTAAATGTGAATACCTTAATGTGAATGCCGACGACACGAAAGAAATTGGTGTTCATTGACTCCAGTCCACCCATGTCGACCTGAAACCCGGGTTTCAAAAACCGGGCCGGGGAAGATAAATTTCTCTCGAGGGAACATTTTTACAGGTAGTCATCGAGTTGGGGTCGGAATAAGTTCACTCTAGACAGTCTAGACCAATTTTTTTTTGCGTAGATTACGAATCTGAAGTCTGGTTTTGTTAGTCACATATCTACATACAAGGGGACATCCTCATGTTACAAAGTGTGTAAGCAAAATATAAAAATTTGGAATATCAAAGCTAACTAATTTTATTGCGTAGATTTCGAATCTGAAATTCGTTTTCCCACATATTGCATACTTTTGGAGATACTTGGCATAATTGTACTAAAACGGGCTTTATCTCAGAAACTACGCATTGTTTAAAAAACGAATTTCAGACTCGAAATTCGGTAGTTAAAGTTAGTTAATTTTAATATTTTGATTTTAAAACATTTCACATTTTGAAAACATGCTTATGGGGATTTTCTATTTTGCCCGGATTTGCGACTAACAAAAATCGGACTTGAGATTCGTAATCTACGCAAAATATAGGTCTAGAATGATTTATTCCGACAACAACTCGATGACTAATGACAACCTGTACAACAAATGTTCCCTCGTTAGTTTACAGGGGGTGGCCGGCGGGTATAGGCGGGGGTAATTTTTCAATGACCAGGGTCCCGGCGAGCACCGGCTTTTCAAATCACGTAGGCTCATGGGGATTTTCTATTTTGCCCGGTTTTACGACAAACAAAAACAGGACTTCAGATTCGTAATCTACTCAAAAGATAGGTCTAAAATGACTTTATTCCGACCCCAACTCGATGACTACCTGTACAAATGTGCTGTCCTCGGTTTTCGGGGGTCGGAAGTAATTTTTCAATGACCGGGGTCCCGGTGAACCCCGGCATCCCCCGATCCCCCTTACGCTGATTGTTTATTCTAAACCAATTTCATGTGGGTATTCTAAACGTTGACAATCATGACTATGAGCAATGAGTATATACGAGGGAATGGTCCTGGATGTCCCCCTCCTTCCGTGTATAAAATAAGTGTTTTCTAGACCAATTTTTCGAGCTGATTACGAATCTGAAGTCCGTTTTTTGTTAGTCGCAAATCTGGGTAAAATGGAAAAGCCCCATAAGCTTAACACGTTTTTCAAAATGTCTAAATTTTGAAAATCAAAATATCAAAACTAACTAATTTTAATGCGTAGATTTCGAATCTGAAGTCCGTTTTTTAATAGAATGTGTAGTTTTGGAGATATGCCCTGTTCAAATTAAATTATGTCAAATATCTCCAAAATTGTACAATATTTTGAAAAACGGATTTCAGATTCGAAATCTACGCACTAAAATTAGTTAGTTTTGATATTTTGATCTTCAAAATTTCACATTTTGACACCATTTTCTCCCATTTGAGGAGGTTCCCTTGTGCCCAGATTTGCGACTAACTAAAAACGGACTTCATATTCGTAATCAGCGCAAAAAATTGGTCTAGAAAACCCCTTTTCTGTATGGGGAAGGAGGGGGTCATCCGGGACCGTTCCCGCGTAAGTTATGTCAAATATGTCCAAACTTGTGCAATATTTCGAAAAATGAATTTCAGATTCGAAATCTACGCATTCAAGTGAGTTGGTTTTGATATTTTGAATTTCAAAATTCCATATTTTTACAGAATTTTGTCACATATGAGAAGGTTCCCTTGTGTCCAGATTTGCGACTCGGATTTCAGATTCGTAATCAGTGCAAAAAATTGGTCTAGAAAACACTTGATCTATATGTGGCAGGAGGGGGACACCCGGGACCGCTCCCGCGTTAGCTAAAAGAAGTAAAAAGTGTTTTCTCCTTTTAAAAGCCATCCGGTGCTCACCGAGGCCTGTATAGTCCGCGGTAGGTATCGAAAGAAAGACGGGGCGGGCCGGGAGTACCATTTTAGTTCCAGCGTGATACTCTACCCATCCCCAGTCCATCATTTTGTCGTTACTTATTTTACAGACCGCCATTATCACATTATGAATACTCTTATAGAATAGAGCGTTAATATCGGATTCAAATTCATCAAATTCCTTCTGGGATAAAGCACTGACGTACATACTTACCATCTAATTGAAAGTACTTCATAATTGTACATTGCAGACTTGAGAAGATAAGGTGACGCACAAATAATAATTAAGTTTGCCTTTGATTAAGTTCCAAAAATTGTATTTAATTTCCCGATTCCCATTTCCAGTTTCACCATTTCATGTTTCTACATTTTATATTTTCAAGTTCCCCCGTTTTCTCCACTTCACTACTTGGCGTTACAACTCTTCAATTTCTACTTTTTACATTCCACCGTTTCAAGTTGCTCCAATTTCCATTAATACCCCAGGTTCATTTAATTTTTTTCATCGTCCGAAAAATCTTCATGCAACTTTCACTTCCATTAACATGGACAAAATATTAATTATATGTAAACTATCCAGTAAATACAGTTAAAAATGTCGGGGAACCTTTATTTTGACTTAACAATTTCGAAAATAATGAAAAATGAACGACACTTACCAGCTAGCATTATCAAAGGTGCAGTCGTCTAATGTAAAATATATCTAGTAAATATTAGGCCCAATAACCCGAATTTCACTAAATTTTGAAACAATAATAACAACGCTACATTTGTCAACACCACCCACCCCTTTGCATGATGTATGTATAAGTAATTAAATTATGCAGCGCTGTTTGAGGTTTCACGTTTAAAGAAATCCTCCCGTCCAAGAAGAGTTTAAGGGGAAGAGGGACGCTATTCCAACTTACCCGAGTGGGTTACATGCTCCCTTAATTAAAACTCATGATTTATATAGCGGAACATAACACCCGGATCCAAAGGACCACGCAGTCTCGATGACACATTTCAATTTCAATGTCTCAACATTATTATGCTGTGTTGTATAGCCATGTAGTTACCGCCCTTTAAGTTTACATATCAATTACTCGCCAATCGAGCTTACACTGTTTTTATTTAACCTCTTAATTGCATTGCTCATATTTGCAGCCTCCATTTATTTCCACCACCACCATGTCACTATTTTTACACCATGTACATATTTCTGTCGAGTCAAAATCAACGAACTAATGCAAGATTTTAATAAAATTATTATAGTAGCAAGTTAGATATTTATAGGTATATACAAAAACGTTGCATATATGAGCAATATGTACACGTTCCTGAACTAATTAGTGCTCTACTGGACAGTAAAAACCTAGCCATATTGATAATTTGATAATATGTATTTTAACTCTATAATACTCGTCGGCAGTCGCAGGGTCCCTTTTACTTATGCGCACGCATACTCAGGTTATGGATTTTAGTTTTCTTCATCAAAAGTTACCAAGAAATATGATTTAGAAATCTGACAATTTGGTTTGGGCAATTACAATTTGCGATGTACGAAATTAGCTTTGTTTTCAAAATATATCTGAAATTAAATAGACCTACAAATTAAATACAAATTAAAGTAGAGATAAGTAGTTCAGATATATTTAAATTTAAATTATTCATGTATTGCATGACATAACTTAAGGTTGTAAAACCTTGTCCTGGGGTAAAATGCAACATTCCACATTTCGAGAAAGGCAGCAGTAAAATTATTGTGATTTGGACGATTTGACTCTATTCAATTTGACGAGTCCGAATAGTATTGCTCTGATGATGAAAATGAGATCAATGTATTTTGACAAAGTTTCCAGAAAGTGATACAAAAGCATATCTTATTTTGCATTTTTCGGAAATGCTCGCATAATTTAAATTACTCCACGATTCGCAGCTCTAAGAACTCAAGCGCTTGTAAGTACATATACAAGTAATAAAACTTAAAAACGAATTTAAAACCATTTTAAAAAGGTGGGGCGATTTTAAAATGTATGATTTAAAAAGATTTAAACAAAATTATGTATTCCCAATGCATGAAATGTGTACACTTCAGTGCCAAAGACTTCCTCCATCTCCTAATATTGCCTTTGCCTACATCCAGGAATCAGGAACAAATACAATTCAGAAATCCAATATATTTTACACAGCAGTTAAAATAGCATGTACTCATGCACCACCCATTAGAAGGCCAGACTCAGACAATGAACACCACTTCCAGATCAAACTTACATAATCACCGTCTCCACTACATTTTCTCTGGTTACTTTTATCAGTGGAAAGTATGTCATGAGCGTGAGAAAAATAAAACTACGTAGTTACATATAGGTAAACCGTATATTACGACATAAATCTAAAGAAAGGAGAGGAATGAGTCAGTTTAATAATTTACATTGCTCTCCTCTCCACCATCAAACGCAGTATATTTTTGACTACTTGACTTCCTGTCCAAAATGGCAAGGAAGATAATAATGTACACTTGACTTGTTTTTCTCTTCGAGCGGATGCGTGATTGTGTGAATCGACTGGATATAAAAAAAATTAACACCCCTGCCATGCCGCAGAGATAGAAAGTAGTAGCATGCGGATTGCGAATTATTAGGATTGCGATTGTGAAGTCAAGTCAACCTTGCTTACTCACTTTTTAATTTCAATGTTTGCACATGCTTCATATCTCATGACTAGACCAGATTACTTTCACGTATCAATCTTTGGTTTTCGTACAAAAAAGACAAAGAAATGTTGCTCATCTACAATGCGCTTACATTGGATTAGGAAGGAAGTAGGCATTGCATTGTAGGTGTCCCTTATCCTCATCATTATTATTAAAATAATTGTACCAAAATGCAATTTAGAATTACCGGGTTGGACTATTACGCCATCAGAGAAACAAAGAAATTGCTTAGATCCTTTGTAAGTTACGACGAAATGGTCAACGTTACATGAGTACTTAATATAGAGCAATTTAAAGAAACTATAAACTGTCATTGCCCATTTGTCTCATTCCTATTAAAGTCGTTTTATATGTTAATGGAATAAAAGTAGTTAAATCCCAGGTGTGTTTTGGCATGACTTGGACCATGGCCCTCGCAGAAATGACCCAGTCCCAAAATGTTACTCTTTACCTTCATGAAAGATGCAATTTGAGAAAACAAAAGGTTTATAATATAAGTATATTATTTTATTTAGGATTTTGTGGCTGCACTTGAAGGATTTTAGTGAGATGACCATATTACATGATGATGGAGCCTGCCATATGGCAACTGCAAACCGTTCCCAAGTTTTGTCTACCGATGATGAATGCGAAATGTAAAAAGTTGTCTGCTGAGACCAAACCAAGAAAGTAATTTAAAGTAGAAGCAATCTGCAAATAACATGTGGTATTTTCTGCTCCAAAATGATATATATAAAAAATATCTAAAAGTAACAGATTCAGGCACAAACAACAGCATCCTCATCATGATCGCCAATTTTGCAACAAAAAAATACAAGGGTATGTGAAAAAATGCATAAGTTATGTCTGTTGCGGGCTACAATCGAAGTTGCAAACAAGTAGAGTGGAAGTACATAACCAACCACTTCGTGGTGGCTGGATGCTGATAAAATGCCGTCGCTGATGTTCTTTGTTCATCAAGAGACCTTCATGCATTTAATGTAGAGAATTTTAGCGGTTTTTGGAGTTTCGTTGTTGTTGGATTGGATCTTGTAGCGTTACAAAAGTTATTCTGCAATGGTGATGCAGCAGATGATAATATAATTTAATGTTAGCCCAGATTAATCACATTCATGATCCCCTGAACAATTTAGTACTAGTACTGTATTGAATTGCATTGATGATGGTATTCTGTCTGGCTAATAATGGATTGGGATATTGGCTGGACTTTTGGGATGACTGATTAAAGGCGAACTAAAATTATATCATGCCAAAGCCAAGGCAGACCACTCGAAATATAATCTCCTCCTCCACCACGTCATATCACCAAGCTGATATAAATTGGTGGTGGGGGGATAGATAGGATCGATTCCTGGAAACATGATCATTTTCAGTTTACTTTCAAGGCTCTTGAGATGATCATGATCATGGGAGGGGATAATATGGGATCCTTTTTTATTTTTTTTTGTAAATTTTCGGCATGCGCCCATAAAATAGTGGTCAGTCCAGTTCAATAAGTTGAGCTTCAAAAGCTGCCTTTTAACAATTCTAAGGTTCGGTAGAACATCTTTGGAGTTCAGAAATTGCAAAGATGAGGACGAGCTGATGAGGATTGAACTGAAACTGTATAAATGCTTCTTTTTAAGAAAAAAAACCTGGACCTTTTCTGCACACTTCTACTTACCTTATCTGCTTAATTATATGGGCATGCGAGGGAATCGTGAAACGCCAAATGTCATAAATGAAATGGTTTTTTATTGTTTGAAACTGATTGGCAGCTGGAGCCTTTTTATTTTATTTTTTTTTAAAGAAGTACTTTTAAAGTAGATTTTATGCGGTCGTAATTGTCATGTTTTTGGCTAGCAATAATATATAGGCATATTTGCCAATTCAGTTATTCCAGTTCTTTGCATTTTTTTATTAGGTAAAATATATTTCTGGCTGGACGATGGCGTGTCTTTCTCTTCGAGAAATTATCGATACTTCATCTGTCTTCTTGGTTTCATCCATACTAACGGAAATCGATGTAATATCAGGAGAAGATGTGGGTTTTATTAAAAAGAATTTAATGAGCCTCTTATCAACATTCGAACATTTCCTCGTAAGACGGATTGTGAGATCCACACATGCTGCCAGCACATGACTACTTTTTTAGTAAGTATTTAATATTTAATAATGATATTGTAGCCTAGGTCGGACCTTTACTTTGGTTTAAAGTCACTCATTAATAGCAAAAATTTCCCATATCAAAATCCCAACCCCAATCCCATTCATATTATGGTTTTTGCATAAATTTATAATTACATTGGCAAATGACATCTGCGACTTTTATCGCAATTAAACATCCTGTATACGTCGTGCTCTCACTCTACTTTTCGATCGTCTTCATTTCACAGTAGCTGTGATGTGATTGTCGTTGTGACTTTGTCTGTATCTGTGGCATGGGGGCAAGGGGAGATATGGAGAAGTCAAAGTGCCTGGTTTTTATATGTATTGGCATGTAAAAATAAAAACCTCCTGCTCTCTCCAGTTTTGCATTTCAGTTTCATTTAATTTTTTTTATCATTTAAATGAAATTAAATCCTTTTTCATACAAATAATTAAACTAACGCAATATTTCACAAGATCATTGGTCAATCATTCATTTTCATTGTCTGCATACTTATGATTTTTCATACAGGATATTAAATACAAATGTAATCGTATGTCACAAATTTCATATAACTACATAATTATTTTAAGAACTTTGTCCACTGACCATCATCGTCCTATCCTACATGTCACTTATTGTCGACTGTCATACAGAGAGCCTAACATCATATCATAAATTCATAACATAACCAACTCAAACTTTGTCTTTGGGAAAGACTGGATGGCGACACGAGGATCAATTTTCATTTTCATCAGTAAGGAAAAGTTACAAGCGGCAATCCAAGTGTGTAAAGCATTTAACTAAAAACTTTCCTAAATGGAAAAAAATATATCAGAAAAAAATTGAGTATGAAAGGGACTGGACTAACTGTCGTGTGTCTTATCCTTATCTCCCAACCACTTCATAATTATCATATCATCCCATGCTGAAGAACAAGGCTTCGGATACATGTAGGCAATATTCTACGAAATCCCTCTCTTTCTGGAAGGACGGCTAGAGGATACAGAGAGATGCAAAGCAACTTGTTCCCAATCCTTCCACTAATTCAATCTTAAACCCATTCAAGAAAGAAATAGCCCTACCAACATGTCAAGCAGAATCCATTCATTTTACATGAAGAAACAAACATGACATGCCTCTACACTGTAGATAGAGATACGGCAAGAGCCAACCTCCAAAAAACCACCACTTCGACAACATTTTTATTAACGTCCCAAAATGATCCTCACACACGTCTTATTAAAGTTCACGATGTTCCTTCGACATACATTATGTTAAAAGCTCGCATTGTCCATATCATATCATATCTGTAAATATCATCCCCTTCTCCAAGTTAAATCCTAAGGATACATGTGTGTCCAAATCCAACGTTCATCTTATCCCGATCCTGACTAAGAATTTGTTGGAGCAAGTTAAGAACATGTGGTTGTTCTTAAGTTAAATGCAAGATCCACCAGTAAGCCAACAATACAATGAAATCCAAGTAAAAAAAAAGAAGTGGCAAAATGTACACTGAAGAAAAAAGGTTTGCTTTTGGTTGTAATATGGACGGGGAGGCAAGTCGGTTATCCCAAGTTTGGGTTATATCCATCTCCGTCTCTCTGTGGATGAATGTTTGATGATATGATGATGATGGGAATTGGGATGAAGAAAGGTTTAAGCCACATTTCTTTTCCACCGTTCAACGGGCATACATTCATCTCTTTCCCGTGCCTCTTCCTCCGTCCCAATAGAAAAAAAAATCATAGAACTTTTTTTACATGCTTTCATCCCAGAGAATCATTACGTTTACCTTGATAATAATGTAACAGTTACGCTTGCATAATATAATTTTTGCAATCCTTGTGTTCACAAAGAAATCATTACGCTTAATGTCATAATATTTTTAATTAAGATTAGTAAACCCTGGTTTTAATAGCGGGTTCCTACGCATACGTTATACAGTTTCAAGTGGAGAGTTGACGTTACATGATGAAAAGTAAAGTAAACTGGGAGACAGTTAAAGTTTGAAAAAAAAATTGGTTTAACGGAGGAGGATAGCGGGATAGGTCCATCCCTTGGCGAGAATTGGTAAGTTAAACATTTCTATAATTATCTCTAGGTTTTTTAAACTATAAAGTCGGTTATGAGTAAATGTTGAGCAATTTACTTTTTTTCTTTGAATGTATCTATGTATTTGGTAAACTTATTAAGAGGAAAGAGAGGGAGAGTAAAAATGACATAGTGACTAAGAGCATGAATGAATGACATGAACTCTATCAACTCCTCTCTGATGGCTTATCATATTCCCCCATGCCCTAGTCAGTGTCAACTGTCAACGGCCCAGTCCAGTCCACTCATTCATGATTTGATTATCATTTAAAAGAAAAATTGTTTGTTGATAGCTGGAAATCTGCACATTTTTAAAACTATCCTTGTCAGTTTAAAAGATTTGAGTAGGTACATCCATACTTAAGAGGGTTTAATATTGTCATGTCATGTCATTCATTCATTATATTTTCTTTTCGTGAATCTTTAAAAGATTTAAAGTGCAAACATAAAAAATTAAAGATAGACTATATTATTATATTGAATATGACAAAGTCTACATTTCCCAATTCCAAAGTCAATCCATGAAATAAAAATGAAAATGAAATATATGTACCGACAGGACATAAGTACAAAGTAATTAAAAAGTTGGAGTTCCTGCATTTTGTGTTATCATGTAAATAAGTAGCTTATCAATTTATCATATAACCCTTAAAAAGAGATGTCATCACAACAAGACCAACTTTGTTCATAATGTGATGGCTGGTCCATTCCATTTGATTTGAAATTTGAATGAATGACGAATATTTGGTAAAGACAAATTAATATCGCGTCGACAGTGGCTTAGGTTTACCTCGCATAATAATTACACACAGGAGACATGTAGGTACATCAAGATTTACATAATTTAATTCATAACTCATAACTCTTTATTTAAATTACATTTTTCAAGTTTGTCGTTGATAATGAAATAAGGAAAAATGGAAATGTCATGATGAGAGGGTTTGTGTGAAAAGTGCAAGATTCATCTCATCCTAGGATTCAAGTGTACACTAGCTATACCCATATCATGAAGAGTAAATAAAATTTTGCTGTTTGTTGCTGCATGTGTGTGTGTGCAGGAGACTTTTAACCCGCCATTTCATTTTAGTCCAATAAATGTTGTGATGTTGGTTGGGCACACATCCTATAAGCATATTATTATATATTTATGTTTGATATGATATGATGACAGTTGTTCCTCTTCCTGTCTCTCTCAACCGGAGAGAGAGAAGAGTGTCCGTTGAAACATAACGGTTTAAAAGTTCTCATCGGCCCTTTTTCATTCCTGTACATACCTGGATGAAAAGGGATATGAAATGATAATATATTTTAAACTTCCTCCCTTGTCGATGTCGTTACATATTACCTGTATAAATAGCTTATCTAATCTAAAGATTGATGTTATCTCAATTTCCACTCAAACAAATATAAAGATGGGCTAATTATTAGATTTAAAAGTAAATACGTGACAGGGGAAAATTATTACATAATTATTAATTAAATATGCATGTATAACGTTATTTAATCATGGACATATAATAATGATACATCAAAATAAATATATCAAATTTAATTATCCACAAATTCGCCATATCCCAGTAGAAGGAGGCTCAGGCCAGTCGACACAAAGGAAGTTTAAAAAGTGGATAAAAAACAGGCGGTTTTATTCAGCCCATATCCACACATGCTACTTTTTAGCAATTGGCAAATATATGTGGGGAGAAACAATGTTGTTTTTTACTCATGATCATGATCATCATCACCATCGTCAACATTACAGAAATGTACATCGTTATATAGACCCCGATCATATCATCATGATATCATATCATATCATATCATTTGTCTCCAAGGCTGCCGGAGAAAAAAAAATCATTTCATATAATAATCCCCAACAATTTCCTACCTGTCTGGTAGGGAGCATGGTGGAAGCCCACCATCCATAGATTCATTCAGAGTCCTCTTACAAGTGTGGGATAATAATACAGGTAAATTTGTAACAGTCAAGCAAAAAAAGCCCAACAATATAGTACCTTTGGGCTGGTGTGTGGAGTTGAACAATGGACGAAGAAAACATTGTTCCCTCACATTATACCTGTGCCAGTGCTACCATGCATATTGGAGGATGGAGAGGAGTCTCGCGCTCCTCACTCCGAGGAGGCGAGGACCGTTTTTGTAAGGTACCTGCCTCTCCCCACCTTTATGAAACTCTGTTAGAAAGCATAGCCATGCATGGCATGGGATGCTAAGAAGTGGTCTAAGAAACTAAAAAGGTTTATTGCGGTGGTCTCTGCTCTTTGTATATATGGACAGAGCTCCTAAGATCCCAGCAGCCCTCTCCCGCCTTCAAGTCTTTCTTCCCAGCCGCAATACACATTCACATTAATTTGGGAAAACTATAACTGGTTAGGCTATGGGCTTTTTGGACTTTTGGAGCAGTCCATAAAGCATTTTTATTTTTAAGATGTTAGGTTAGACCTTAGACAAGCACCAGACCAGACTAGGACATTATATTTATCTGCAAGAAGAACTCTAAGATAGTTCCGACCATCATCATCATGAAATCTACCAGCCTTTGCTTTGTCACACGACGACGATGACGAAGATAATGATAATGTATGAATAGGAGATATGAGTGCGACGCAACAACAGGCAATAATGTGTCCAAAGTTGGTTTACGTCGTCGTTTTTTTGTCAGGAATTTGATTCAGAGATATTGGATATGAGGATGATTTGATGATGTGTACCCGTTGGGCTCTCCCTGCAAGTGCTGAAGAAATTTACTTGAGTGTGGAATAAATGGAAACACTTTACACGTAGCCTTCACCCTCCAGTCAGTTAAGCTGTCTTGGCATATTACAATCAACAATATATGCTCTTATGATATCATCATATCATCATCGTCCTCTCATTCTCCTTTCATTTTAGTATGTTAGAAACTGATTAGAAGGAAAAAAAATTGCCCTCTATTTTCTTCTTGGTGTGGAAACGCGCTCTTTAAGATAATGAGTTACTTTGATACTTATGCCCTTGGACATAATTTTGGGTTCGTCCTATGATGCTTTTCGCAAATTTCTCAGGGGAGATGTGTATATGGTCCGTGTAATTTTTGCACGATATATTTATGTCAAGAGGACCGACATGGACCAACATAGCACAAATCTTATTTTTGATGATGTTATATGAGTATCTACTCATATACCTATACATGGTTATTATTATTTATTAGTCATTCGACAAAGACGTACCAGAAACATGAATTACTATTTTTTTAGTACGACTGCGAAAACGAGGGAAACATTTGTCAAATCTTAAAATCCTCTTGAGATTAATTGTGAGAAAGTAAAACACGTACAACTCAATAAAGGACAAATCCGCTTTTTCGCAAACTTGCCAATGACTTTGGCGACGGATATCATTGGCTATTTTTTTCATGTCCGTAGTGGGTATATGCGACACGTAGTTCAGTGCAGTCAATATGATACAAAAACATTTCCCTTTCAAATGACATTTTTTGTATATAACTATCCTAAAAGCATGAAATATAAAATGACTCATTTCATAAGCAGCCGGATGGAGTCATTTAAACGTTTAGTGGACAGAACGGACTATATATATGGACTGTTTAAAAAATAATTAAGACAATTAATCTCATCTCCAAGAGATTCATTTTTCCTCCCCTAAATTCATTGACTTTGAGATTGGGAGGATGTTAGATGTGAATGCAAATTTGGGAAAGGAAAGGGATACAGAGCTTCTTTCTGCCTTCTTTTCGTTGTATTGGAAATATGTATTATATTTGACACACACGTCCTGACTGAATTGGGAGATGCCGTCTTGTTCGTCAATCGATCAACTCATGTCTTAGTTTCTTCGGCTCTGCTTTTATATTATAATATGGTGCAATATTCATTACTCATATTAGCATTAAACATTACACTATATCCGATGAATGGACAGTTGTAATTTTAACTGGATCAACATATAACAATTTGATTTATCATAGTCCAGACCTTGCTACTTCGTAAAGATCCCTACCGAGAAAAATTGTTTATCTCAAATCTTGCAAGGAATAAGCACACACTGCTCATTATAATAGTCTTCAAATCATTTCATGCACGTATGCATGCCATTTCAGAACAAAACGACAAAAAAACGTCAAATCCTGTTGTACCCGAATTTATCTACTGTCCCAAGCTAAATTGTGAAATTATGAGATGACATTAAACTTATTGCGCAAGGCTCTGTAATAACTGCCTTACAATTATGATATAATGATGTCATTTTTTTGCAAGCACAGTATCCCACCTTGTTTAGACTTTTATTGTCTTGCGTCAGGAGCCACAGTCAATATACGAATTATGGGGTGGTGATTGTAGCTTATCTTGAAAGTTAATTAAATTAAGATTAAGATTCTTGATTAGGAAGGGAGTCTGGCATTAACATTCGGGTGACGGATGATGATAAGAAATACATCATGTGCTAAATGTGCATGGACAGTCTTGCATTTCAATGGACCTCTTCATTTAATAAAAAGTTTCCAACTTCAATTCAATCCAATATGGACATAGTCATGCCATGAGTATCCTGTGTCGTAGTCCGATCATCCTTTAAAAAATAAAAATGAAATGAAAGATTGCCGATTGTACGGTAAAAACTGAGAATAAAGGAAGGATGATGATGATGTATGTGATGACGTTGGCGATAGCTGCTAATTATATTTACGATTTGTTCAAGTGCATTCTCCAAACCTTTCCAAATTTAAGACTTATGCCCGTGCACTACTCCCTTCCTTCCCCTATTAAACATTTCCCATCATCGTGTATCCACCTTCAAATGGACAGCGTCAGCTTTGTGGATGTACCAAAAACAGTTTTTGACATGACCTAAGTACAAACATGGAAGCATCAAGAAGAGGGTGGATTAATTCAATGAAAAAATAAAAGTATTTTCATGAAGGGAGGAAGGATTATAAAAAATCTTGAAATGTTCACAGTCAACAAAAAAAAATAACAAAAAAAAATCTCCTCCTTTGTAACGAGTCATTCATTAAGTTCATCCTTGAACTAGTTATATTTTGCCCTTAGTTTACTTCAGAGTGAATTTAATGTCTTTGAAGAATGTCATTCATTTCATTATCATTGTTGTTACCGTAAGGAGGCTTATGATGAGGATTGACCGATTAAAAAACTATTTTTTTTCTCCCAAAAAGTGCTTAAGCACCAGCAATTGACGTAGGCAAAATCTAATAATGCCATTGATTAGCTACTTCATAGATTAGTTGATCTTGACTGAGGCACAGTTCAATTTGAAAAAAAAATAAGGTCAAGTCAAGTCCGAGATCCTTCTTATCTTGTTTATGGACCATCCCATTTCAGATTGTCTTTGTGTTAGTATGTCTGTCAATCGGGCTCTAGCTAAGGAGTTGTAATTAATCCACGAGGACCATTTTATAGGTGTTCTCCGTTTACTTAAATGACAGGCTGCCCGTGTCCATGTATCAAGTTGCAGTCTTTCTCTAACATGGCTAGTTATTTTACAAGGACAATTAATCATTAGCCCGACTGCTGACAAAATAATATGCTAGAACACTCAACTCGTGCTGATCACACGTAAAAACTCTATCATTTTCCCCGAATGGAGGAAGAAAACGATGAAAAAGGATAAAAGTGGGATTGATAACGACTCCCATCATGCAAGGGTACTCCAAACTGCTGTGTGGAGTGCAGAGGGGGAGAGAGTGCACAATTCAATTTTGTGCATTATGTACTTCACACGCCCGCACACACATATGAATAGATAACAGTATAACAAATACCATTAATGTTATCGCCATCATTATCCTCAATGTCATGTAGACAGCAACGACAACGAGGATATATATTTTTTATTCATGGTTCAGAACAGAACAAATGGTGCTTATCATGAATCATGGTACTGATGAATGGAGGAATGTGTGCAAGTGGAGGCATATTAAAAAAAATGAAAGCTTTGCTCAACTTTTACCTTTCCATGATAATATAATAACGGATGAATGAGCTTAATGAAGTTGATTATTTTATACCTATATTTTGTTTATATGTTTGTTCCACACAGATCAGTCCAAATAATACTTTATATTGAAGCCAACTGGATAGGATCGAAAATTGCCAAGAGAGTTTGATAATTCTAAACTGCTTATACCCCGAGGAACTATGTATAAGCAGAGCATTAGCATTTCAGCTGCAGACTCCACAACAAATGTTTCACCTTTAGAGTCATGCGGAGACTCGGAATTAGACAATAGTAAAATGGTCAAGAAGCAGTTAGCCGTGGTGATGAACACCTCTACTAATCCCAATCAGGGTCAACCTAAGGATCAAACGGATCTTTCATTGACACAATCCGAAGGGGCCCCAACTCAGTTCGAATTTGTCCGAGCAAGAGAGAAGAGTTCCGATCCAAATCCTGAAGAGAATAGCAACAGCAATCATAGCAACGGGGAGAATCATCAGAGTATCAAGAAGCGTTATCTGTCCGGGGAGGATTGGTTGGAAGCGATGGATTCCGGTAGTCCCAAATGTTCCAGTGGGCCCCAGAGCCCTGATTCCGAGGGGGAGAAGAGGAGGGGTCGGCCAAGGTCGGATGTGGTTATGAGTCTTATCATCCAAGGCTCCGCGTCCCCCAGTTCCATAAAATGCAATTATTGCGGTAGGGTCTTCCCAAGGGAGAAGTCCCTCCAGGCCCATTTAAGGACCCACACGGGGGAGAAGCCCTACATCTGCGACTTTCCTGATTGTGGGAGGGCCTTCACCCAAAGTGGGCAGTTGAAGACGCATCAGAGGCTCCATGCTGGGGAGAAGCCCTTCGTCTGCTCTCATCCGGGGTAAGAAGAAACCATTTTTTAACTGTCATAAATATAATGATAATGCATATACTTTATTTCGCAATTTGTCATTTTGGTAGAATTTAGGCATTATATAGTTAGAGCATAAGTTCATTGGTCCTCATATGCAATATTTCATGACGATGCCATTCATACACTTTAAACTGACGCCGGGCTTGTTGTTTTACTTGTTTCAATATTTTGCACTTGACCAGGATATTAGTATGCATATATTTATTTATTAACCTTTGGCTTCCCAAACCAAGCAAAATAATAATGCATAACATATTCCAAGCTTGGGATGGGACCATTGTGCAAATATTAATCATCCGCCTGGCTCCTCCATTGTGATTCGGTAGCTTTGTCAAAAGGGTAAAAACCTTTAACTTCCTTTAATTCTTGAAACTGTTGACGTTCAACTCAGTTTTTTTTATTGAGAGTCTGCGACAATTCAATCCAAACTGCATTTGCTAAAAATTGTTTTTAAAGCACATAACATATAACTATTGTTATTTACGGTCAGGGGCAGATACCCACTTATCCATTAGTATCGAGTCATCAGTCATATAAATGCTAACCCAGACAGGAGCACTGACTCCACTCAACTCCACAAGTTGATAGGGTTGAGTTTTTATGATATTTTTAAGCCAAAATGTGATTATCATTATGTTGAACATAACAACAATTTTATGCTCATGAGACGTTATCATGATTAAAATCCCAGTTTTGCCAGAGAGATATACGTATTATCTTACCCCGAATGCGCAACGTCCTGTAGATGAGAATGGAAAGATAAAAATGGGAATGGAGAGTGCAACGAAACTGAATGTAAAATTGGCGTAGGTGCACATAATAGCCCAGGTTAATTTAAATTGAGGAGTTTCCATGATCAATGATCATGTCATTCATAATGTATCATGATGATAAAAAGTGTTAACTTTATTGAATGGCCAATGTTTTGATGATAATACTAATGGATTATGGCTTTTTAAATTTTGCCCTTCAGATGCACCGTCCGTTTCACCCATGCCAACCGTCATTGTCCCAACCATCCCGATGCTATTTTGAAGAGATCCAATGATTGTGTGCTTCGCCCGGTTGTCGCCAATGACAGCTCTCAGGGGGAGAAGATCCAGCAGTGGTTGGATAGGTAAGATATATATCATGTCATGTTGCTGTTTATGCCCGTGCTTAACTACTTATCGTTCATGAACATAAATTACATAATAACTCGCACTCTTGATAAACAATATGGACGATCCTTTGTCTGACTAAAAGAGTCCATTTAATTCACAATTGCTGTTATATAATCCTGAATGATTTCATTAATTGCAGATATCGAAAGGACCGAGAGTTAGCATCCAAAGCTGGGCTCAGCATTCCCACCACCCCCAAGCAGCGTCAACCAAAGAAACGCCCGACCGGTATTAAAATCTCTAAATCCGACAACCCTGACCATGACTCTGGGACAACTACTCCCAAGAGGAAAATGACTTCCACCAAATATGACGAAAGAAATGCAAAGCGCTCCTCCTACATGATGATGACGTCACCAAGCCCCAGCGACTCCTTCGATGACCTGTCCCCCTCTCTTAGGACCAATGAACAGATTGATGACATAATCAATTGTGCTACCTCCCAGTCATACAGCTCCACAGTCACGGTTAGCTCTCCCCAACTTTCTCCATCCTCCGTGGATGAGAACATCTACATTGATCCTGAGACCAAGCAACGGTATTATTCTACTCCAAATGGGGTCGTCCACACTTCTCATCCCAATATCAACAACAGCAACGCTGCTAATAACAATGCTTTAAATGAGAATGGGCAATCCCTGACCATTTACAACACGCAAGTTACCCCAATGCGGCCTAGCTTCCAGAGTAACTGTATCCGTGCCCATCATGGGCTTACCACCCCGAAATCCTCCCAGTCACAGAATCCCCGTGGTGGGGATCCCCACAAGCCAGCAAAGCTAAAGCGGAGGTGGCTGGAAGCCGCACTGGAACAGTCTTGTGAGGAGAATAACCCCTCTCCACTTGCTTCCAACGAGTATAAAAATGGTACTGTTGACTTCTCCCAGAGTCATCCCAAAGGGATCAGGGAGGACACTCCCACCGGCGGTGGACCTGTCATGAGTGGCAGTAACAACCAGTATAACATTTATATTAGCGGGGGACAGGAAAATGCAGATCAATATAAGCGTGAGCAATTTTTTAACAATAATAATCATCACCAGAGCATGAAATATCAGACGGGTAGCCCACAACCAAATAGCTATGCCACTTTTGGGACGCCAACCACACGTCCATCCGTTCTCGTCATGGCAAGCTCGGCTTCCAACAGCCCCATCCCTAGGACTAATGGCACCGCCCCAGCTAACTCTTCTACCAATGGTAATTTTAATGATAATGCTATGACCCCGTCAGAATATCAGTATGCGGTAGCAACTTTCCACGGTAGCAATGGGTCATATAAAAAATTTCATAGGGATGAGAGTGGTCATCTTATTGCGGATGAGGTAGGGAAAAATAGTAGTAGCTCTTTTGGCAATCCCCCCGCCCAAATTGAGTATCGTCGCAGTCGTGTTGTTTCTGAAACCGTTGTTTCCGAGAATGAGAGCGGGGGCGGAGTTGCGCCATTTTATTTTAATAACAATAATAATAACAACTGCAAGAAGGAAATTGCTAGTGAGCCTTAAAGCGTCTTATATCCAGTTTTAGAATTTATCAGATCAACAGAGATCATTTTTAAAATGCAAAATAAATACATACATACAGCTCTAAAGCTGCAAATTTCAGTTGATAGACTTGTGTCTACACTTGAATTTAAATAACTACTTTAAAATGATTTTGAAACTCATGTTACACTTAAAAGTATTGACTTATGCTTTATATATATATTTTATCTTATATATAACCATTACAGTAACAAAAATAGGATACTAGAAGAAGTATTACAAGAATGGAATGTTTTTGAGAGGAAATCAATTATCAATTTTGTACAATCATACACACATCATATTCATATTCCATTCAGGGAGGAAGTGAGAGGGAGTTATATCCTATCAATCAATTTATCTTTGTAAAGAGAAAACAATCAACTTATTATGATACCATTACTCTAGACTGTAGAGAGAACGAGTGCTTTTTTTAAATACTACCAGTTAAGTATGAGATAGTTTATATTATTATTCAAATAAGTATGGCTGAGAGTTAAGGCATATAAAGAGAAACAATCAACAATCATATAATCTGCAATTAAAAAAAAAATATATCAATCATCCTCATCCATTGTGATACACTTAGAATTTAGGTATTAGAGTAACTAGATGATATTGAAAAATGTAGAC
This sequence comes from Pseudosinella alba, assembly GCA_034700485.1. Classification (NCBI taxonomy): domain Eukaryota; kingdom Metazoa; phylum Arthropoda; class Collembola; order Entomobryomorpha; family Entomobryidae; genus Pseudosinella; species Pseudosinella alba. Next base: position 21,883 of record JAQIXQ010000235.1, on the reverse strand, counting down.
AAATTTATAATGAATGAGTTTATACTTACTCTTCAATCACTCTTTTTGGCTATGATATGAATTTACTTTATATATTATGGTGATCATCATGAATGACCAGTTACGCTTAAAACAATCGAGAAATGGGTGGGACTACAAAGAAACTCTGCTCATTTCCCTTTCCATAAAAAATAGTTCTAGTTTAGTAAACACTGATATCAAATCAAATATTTTTAACACTTTGTGAATTTCTGTGTGTGGAGGGTGCATATATTCCTATGTGAATTTCATCCAGTGAACTTTCTCGCCAAATTGTTTCCTAATTATCTCCGACGATGAGAGTAAATTAACTGTTTGCGACAAATTTTGAAACGTGATTTTCAATCAAATCTAGTTTAAAGTATATATAGACATATATAAAATTATCATATTACTTACAATTAATTGAAATTTTCTATTAAAAAATCTACCTCAAAGTAAAAGAAGTTACTTTAATTTGACACTATAATTAATTTTCCTTAAATTTTCCTTATCAATTTATTGTTTCATTTGTTATCAATTATTATTATCGTTTATTAGTTAAAATATTATTTCTATTTAATAATTAATCAGTTCACACAACTACTTTAATGATGTGATTCCCTACGAAATATATCACAAAAGAAAGCCAATGCTAAAAAATAATTATGATCTTCAAATGATAGCCAGAGAAAAACAAGTACGCTTAATTATACTTGAAAGAAAAGTTACAAACTGTTTGTTGTTAAATATAAATATATATTATCACAAATCACAATCTACTTATTACGCTTTTTTTCCTCCAGTGTTCTCCATCACTCGTTAAGTAGTACTACTTGGGGGTGACTTGAAACGCTTCATGAATGTAACGGTGACGCTTATTGAACGAATATAAATATAAATATATATTATATTTCCAGTTATCAACTATTAATACTGAATAGATGCATTTACTATAAGATACAAATATTACGTACTTTAGTTATATTTCATACATATTACCACAATTTCATTTTATTATCTTAAGCATACATATAGCTAAAGGGATGAAAAGTGATTTTAATTAATTACAGTCTTAATGTTTCAAATGTTATATCCATGACCCGTCCCTGTTGTATGATGAGTCCCTTTGGGCGGAACAAGATGAATGAGTTAATGAAATGAGAATTGTAGTCTAATTGTAAGTCTAAATAGTTCATTGTACGGGGGTCCTGTACTGTAATCCATATTTTTAATTGAAACCAATACAATCAATCATTAAGCATGTTACACTTGATGATGGGGACATATGAAGTGTCCCCAGTCAGTAATATGTCCGCTAATAATTTACTGTAAGTTCCTTTACCTTTATACATTTGCTATGAAATTACAATCAGTGAACAGTGAACCTGCACTTCCATTTATATATACTAGATACCTAAATAATTATCTTAATTCACCTTCCTATGGTTTGATATCAACATGACAATATATATAGAGTAGAAGTAGTTAATTAATTATAGTTAGGTGGATGGATTTTTTTTGTTACTGATGATGATGATGTTTTTATGCGCTTGCAATTTACATGATGGTATCCTACTAGTTGTAGTAAGTAACTGAGATTTTTAAGAAACTTTATAGCATTAATTTGTACGTAAATGTAAGAAAATCAATCATATACGTGTACTTAAGAAACTGTGTGTGCGCAAACGAAACTTGTATGAAAAAAAAATATATCATAAGACATTATGAATTTTATGTACTTATATATCTACCTATATTAAAAAAAAGTATTGTAAAAATGGAGATGCGACTGTGTTGAAATGTTGACAATTTAAAATACAATCAATATATACATACAGATATATCTTAATGATGATAAATGAATAAATACATATATATGTGGATATATATCCCTTAATTAAAACATGAATCGTTAATTGTGTTTCTGATTTTACATGAAACTTTATTTACTAAAGCATTAAGTACATTTACCGGGTTGACCTTATCGACATATACATTCATTTTGTACTTGGCATGGCATATACTTACACATGAACAATTCTTAAGTACCATAATGGGGACTTTCCCCTGCCCTGGCAAATTACACTTAAATATAAACTAACTTATTTTTTATAGAAAGCGGAACCTTCTCTTTCTCTAACATGATTTTCTTTGTTCCTCAACGTTGCCTAAGTATCCTCCATCCTCATGATTTGATAGCATATATGAAGGACAAACAAGAATACCGAAATCTTTCCAGCCTCCGCAGATAGATGGACTGGACTAACGTTCATTTACTCTCTTCAATCTCCCCAATCTAATATACGCATGTAACCTAACACTAACAGTTTTGTTTGTAACTCTTTTCTCATTTACTGAAACTACACTACCCATCCATGCAAGGACTACCAACAAAGAATGACCTCTTAATTATTCTTCTTCTTCTAACTTAAGACCTTATCCTAAGGATATATATAACTGGATTATTTTTTAAATAATTTTGGATGAAATAATATTTCCTAAGATTTTAAGTATATAACACTGAATTCATAAGAAATTAGATTAAGATTTACAAAATGAGCTACTTCCCCCCTTTGCCCTGCTTTACACGATCAACAACAGGAGTCATACAGCCATATCCATAGTCAAAGATTGGAGGTGGTCGTTGACCTGGAGCTCCTCCTTCATTCTGAACAGTAGGGCCCCCATCAGTTTCCCTCGGAGCGCTTGATGATTCCTCTTTCCATGCAATCGGGGATCGGCTTCTGGACCTAGATCGGGATCGGGAGTCCGGACGTTTATTAAACCCCAGACCATAATCTTCAGTCACACTAATGTGGGCCCAATCCCCCTAGAAGAATCAATCAATTTATTTTGAGAATCGGCGACATTGATGATTGTCCAACGGTAAGATAATCAGTTTAAAAATAAAGTGACTTGCCTTATGAGATCGGATCACGGAGCCATTCAAATGGAACGTTGCGTCAAGAACACTCTGACGATTGCTGAATTCTACCATTCCCCTCCCATTAGCGTACACTTTGACAAAACCGGGATCACCGACAGAGCGCATGTGGTCCTTCAAGTCCTTCCAAGTGACGCTCAAAGGGAGCTCTGCAAATAGCCAATCAAAATGGTTAATTCATTTAATCGGGTTACTCTGCTCTTTTACATATGACAATTCAAAATTCCATCCCAACTTAAGTATGCGCCTTCGAACTTTAAAGCTTTTAATGACCCTTCCGGTTGCTTACTCACCAGTGACCAGGACCCGGAACTTGGACCGCTGTTGCTTCTGTCCAGTTCCCTGTGAAGGTTCTTCTCCCTCCTCTCGACGTTCACCACGTGGAGCTTCAACGCGGATGTTTCGACCTTTAAAAAGCATCCCATTTAGCTCAGCTATGGCATCCACAGCGTCCCTAAAATCATAAAAATGTCATTTTTGTAATTTAGATCTCACCTCCACCCCAAACATCCAACAATTAATTAATTGACGTATTTAATTATGACGTCTGCTCCATCGACCAACATGCATACCTTGGATCTGCAAGCTCCACGATAACATAAGGCGGACCCCGCCGACCCATACGATTCCAGGTATTCATGTCAACGAAATTGATCAAGCCGTAACCCAAGAGCAAATGGTGGATCTCCCCAACTTTCACCCCGCGTGGTAGATTTCCAATCCACACTTGACCTCCTTCCTCCGGCTGAGACTGAGACTGGGAGTCAGACGTCGACATCTTGGCTCAAGCAAGCGCTCTAAAATTGAGAATTGGAAGAACAATCAATAATTAATTAAAATTAACTTAATTTAAACTCACTGCAAAAATATATGACTGACTAAACCACTGATGACAGCTGATAGCAACTAGTTAACTAAAATTGAGATAATATCAATTATGCCCCATCCCATTATTCCCATTTACCATTCACCATTATGTAATTAATAATTACATAATGTTTACATTTACCCTATTCATAAAATTACAAGGTCAGGTCAGGGTTGTGGAATGGAGCCAAAAAAAACTCTTTTTACTTTTCCACTTCCCTTTTACTTTTTTTTAAAACTGAGTTCAGTTTAAAAAAGTAAAATAAATATAAAAAATAACTAATATCTAGAATTAAAATTTAGTTTTCAAATAAAAATTCAATACTCAAATGGACTTACTCTCACGTAACAAATAAGTCACTTCCTGTTTTTTGCTAATTCCCGGAACCGGAACACTTGTCTTTTATAATTCTTAATGGACTTCAATTTAATTGCAATTAAACTTCACAAAATGTTGATTTTACGAGATTTTGGAATGTAGGACGAAGATGAAGATGGCTAAACTAGGAAGTGTGGGCCAAGAGGATGCGGAACCGCGAGCTCGGATGAGTAGATGGATGATGGGTTGCGCTCTTGCTATTTCCCTATCTGTCCCTCTCTCCTCTCCGGCTCATTTGGTTTTTGCCTTTGTTCTTAGGAAAGATGGCCGGTCGCGTCGGCGTCTCTTTTTTTTGCACATGATAATAGAGGCACCTTCATGCAAATTCATGGAATAATGAATGTTGTGTATCTAAACGTATGTATAATTAGTTCATGATTGATGTTGTTGATGAGTCACTACACGACCCCTGCATATTTTAATTACTTGTAATTTGTCAGACCCTTAAAACTGTAGGGCCATTTACAATTACTAGAAATCTCATTCTCAAACCCATATTAGGGCTTGCATGGGGCCTGGGAAGGTGTCCCTCCGTTGATTCTAACTTTCTTCATTTCTTTTGGCTCCGTTTTATGAGATTCCACGATATGATATCGTGATAATATATGCGTATGGATGTATTAAAAGCACATATTAATAGCTACTTTGTTAATGACCTTGTTCACTTAATGTTGATCAGAAGCGGCTATTTGATAAAAGTGGATGATATGTAAAACAAGCGCATCATGATGTAGCAAACAATTGTCAACATATCATATAAAATTAAATTGATGCCGTATTATGGGATTGGTGGGGAACATTTTCTGGCAGATCAGAGCTAGCTGGCTTAACGTGTCTATTAAATGAACTTGCAGCTCTAGCTATTAAGTACCAATTAGTCAAATTAATTGTCACAATGAAGCTTCTGAAATCGGAATATATATTCTTTACTAGGATGATAGGATCGATCTGGAGAAGTCATAATTAATAATTATCTATTCATCATAATAATATTTAAAGTCATATTTGGAGCGGCTAGTGCGTAAAGTCTTTGCTTTGCTGTACCAACAAGTGTGATTAAGGAGGATGACTCGGACTGGTTGCATTACATAACTTACATGCGTAAAGTTGTCAAGGCCAAACTTGGGAGATGTTATTTTGCTCTTGCATAATATCTGTCTATTGATATTTATTTTTTAATTGCCATTGCGAAATGAACATATCGGCACTTCTTTCTGGTTCAAGTTGATCATTTTTCTCTCTCAATAAGAAACACGTACAAACCAGAGAGGAATGAAATCTCGAAAAGGAAATTAATATTCTTTAACAACCAGCATTAAACCAATAATTTGTTTGCATAGTTAGTTTACAGTTTTAGCTCAATACCTGTAACACAGTGTAATAATAACATTAATAACGTTTGTTGTGAGTTTAGCTTGGTGACTAATCGTAAGACATCAAAAATCATCAAAATTGAAGCACTGAATTCTCCCTTTTCTACACATACGGTCCTGCCTCTTTAAGAGAACTGCGATGGATATGTTACGCAAAGCAGGAGAAATACTTTCCCGCAATGCATTGTTGGCAGGGACGATGGCTGGAGTATTTTCCGGCTTCCTGCTGGGTAAGCTAAGCCATGTCAAATTAATTTATTAAAATTGACAATGTTTATGATTAAAGGCATTCTCTGTCATTATGAAACTTGTAACTTTATTATCTGTATTTCTTGGCAAACATTTATACATATTTTTTCTGTTAATTTTTAAATTGCTTTGACCAGGTTTACTGTTAAAGTCCGTGCAAAACAATGAAGTGGTACGATCACTGGTAGGCTACCCTGGAGAGTTGTACATGCGTGCACTCCAACTATTAATTATCCCCGTGATATTATTCAGTTTAATAGAAGGTCTGTTACTTGTTCAACTACTCGTAATTATGGTGGCACATATCATTTATGTTGATTTGATTATATATTTTAAATATTAAATAATTAGCAAAATAATAACCTTGATTATGCAGGATCAGCTAGCATCAATATTAAAACAAACGGGAAGATAGGGTTGAGAACAGTTGGCTTCTTTTTGACCACTTCATTATGCAATGCTGCGTTCGGGGTGCTGTTGGCAGTTCTAATCCAGCCAGGGGATAGTACAATTAAGATTGCCAATTTACCTAGTGTTAGGATGGAAGAAATTGAAGGGAGGAGAAATACCTTGCTGGACAACTTTCTCGATTTGGGAAGGAATGTGATCCCCAACAATGTGTTTACGAGCTTCTTCGAGATGGTGAAACCATTTAAAAAATATCTTGTAGTAATAATTTTACAGGCTTAAGTTTATTTGGATTAATTAGTGACAATTTACTAAATAGACCACTACAGTATTTACCAAGGTAGGAGAAGGAGATGTCTATGTGAAGAGCATTGGCTCAAGGTATGCATGTTAATGATGTCCCGGAAGTCATAAAATTGTCTTGAAATACCCCAGAAATATTTATTATTTATGTACCTATTATAATTGCTGGTCTAAACTCTAAATAAATGCTAATTGTGTCACTCGCTAGGAGAGGTCTGAATGCTATAGGGCTGATATTTTACGCTTTGCTCTTTGGGTCCGTGATGTCCCTCCTGGAGGAGAAGGCCAAGCCATTGTTGGATGTCGTCCGTGCAGTTAATGAAGTGAATACGAAAACCATTTCCGGTTTGATTGCGTGAGATAAAATTTAAATATCATTGCTTGAAAGTTCGTTACATGCAATTATGACACAAGGTTAATTAATTAATCTATATGTATTGTATTATTGAAATTTATGATAATTTGTTGTTTCCAACAGGCTCACTCCATTTGGCGTGGCAAGTCTGATATGTGCAAAGGTGTTGGAAGTGGAGGACATGGGTAAAATCATGTCCTCGATGGTAATTTTTGTAATTACCGTTCTAATCGGGATATTGGTGTACCAGTTCATTATTTTGCAAGTTGTGTACTTCCTCTTTGTTCGAAAAAATCCGTTCAAACTGTATGCAGGGGTGTTACCGGCCCTTCTGACCGGATTTGCGACGGATTCATCGTAACAAAAAATTAAATTAAACATAAATTGACATTTTATCTACGTTGGGAAGTTACATTGAGTATGACATGGCATGTTTACAAATTTCTAGAGCTGCAGCCATGCCCGTTACACTGAAATGCCTGGATAAGTTTGGGGTGGATACTCGTGTCTCCCGATTTGTCGTTCCTATTGGCGTCATTTGTAACATGGATGGAACAGCCCTGTTCATTGCCATTGCCTCTGTGTTCATAGCACAAATTAACAATATTATGTTGGACTCGGGAGATTACTTACTAGTTGTGTGAGATGATTAGCATAAAATAAATAAATGTCGTAGAATAATTAATTATTGTTCGTAATTAACTAAATATTTTACAATCCTTCTTTATAGCGTAACAGCAACCGCCGTTTCAATAGCTGCTGCCGGCGCCCCTTCCGCCTCTTTGACTCTGATGCCACTCGTGCTTCACGCCATTGGAGCCCCAATCCAAGATATTGCCCTACTCTTTGCGATCGACTGGTTTTGGTAATATCGCTATTGTCCGCATTTAACATCTATCATTAATTTGTCGATAATTAGCTAAAGAATGTGGTCATGATGAACATTCTTGTTTTACAGTGATCGAGTTCGTACAGTGAATAATATGCTGGGGGATGCCTACGCAGCTACTATTGTTGAGCATTGGTCCCAGAAAGAATTGCATGGATCGGTTGATGATACCAATGACGATGCTGAGCCAGAAAAGAATCTATCCAACGGTATTGAGAATACCGCAGAGAAAATTGAAATGACAAATGTGGCCGCCTGAAATCAGCATGGGTGTATTTTCAAGATAAACAAATCAATAATGTTTGCACAGTTCATTTTTTGTCTAAACAATTTTCACTAATTATGTTTCTGGTGAATCAATGGAACCCATGCATGCATTTTGGTACTTCGTACAGATCGACACAATATTTGTATATAAAATCCAATCAAATGTGTAAAACTCATTCACTTCAAAGGGCTTTTGCAATACTCATCGTCATACTTTCATCATTAGTATGTCTGTCTGTCTATTGTGCCTGGTCCTGTCAGGACTGGAGCTTTTGCATTATTCTTCTTGCAAATGCTGTTCTTTTTCAAACACAAATAAAGAAATCACGACATCCTTTTCATCATCATCAAGGGAATAATGTGAACTTATCCTCCACCGAAATTTCAAGGCAACCCCTCCAACGCAACCCCTCCATTTCCCACTGTTGGCAAAAGTACACATTTCAGTAAGCATACATGAATATGAAATCGTGATGAATATGATGATCATATCATATTACTACTATTCTAGTGACCACCCAAGCACTTCAAAACCGAGCCCGAGTATGCGATTAAATTTTGTGGGAGTGAAAGTAATGACGAGTATGAAATAAAATTTTTTGCTGCTCCATATTTCACTTTACTTAAAATATGAAATAGTTGTCAGTGGGAGAAAGCCCTCTCCAGAGAACAACAAAGGATAAATGAGAGGAGGCCCATCCTTCGCCATTATTACTTTCCCTCGATTCAATGTTGCTATTTCATTACAATGTTTTTTTTTACTGTTTTACATCCACTCATCATCAAACCTGACATGCCATCCGGACAGCAGACATTAGCGAACCAAAATACCATACCAGAGCAGTTTATATCTTGTGGGAATATGCACAAGTGCACAACATGACTGACTATCTCCCTCTAGGAATAGCACTTTGAATCGCGGTAATGCGTGTTAATTTGATATTTTAAATAGATGGTCATTTCCCGTGAAAGGAAGATGGATTATAGGTGTCTCCATTAGTTTACACCTATATCCCTATAACATGCTATGTTCATTCAATTCCTCTACCCAACAATTTTGCGAATAGTCAGCGGAAAAATCTATATAGGTAAATATCGGGAATATTGATTTCCAATGAGACTGTAATTGCTGGCGTGACGGAGGGAGAGCTAAAAAAAAGTGTCCACCATTTCCCAAAGTCTTTGCTTCCTCTTTAAATATACGATACAGGTAAAAAAAAAGGACATTATAGCACTTTGGATTAGTGGAGGTAAATGTAAGCACAACGCAAAATGTATTCGCACAATGGGGATTTTTTTTTCTTTCGCAAAAAAAAAAAAACTTAACGAATATAATCATATTAAATTCATGGGCAAGTATACATATATGAGTATTTTTTATACATACGTGGATTTGAAACGGTAGGTTTGTGTGGAATGGGGTGTTTCCATAAAAACATCGTGGATCATCATCAGTGGACATATGAAACATTTTTCAGGAGGGATTGCCAGCATTCGTAAAAAAATACTATCCAAAATATTATGCCTGGGCAGAGCCTGGCAAGTTGGCTGGATTACCACATTCTGGTTATTTCCACTCCAAGGAGAAAACGTGGGCTCTTGGCTATGCAGCAGTTGTGGAGGAAAATGCTGATTCAAAATGTATCTTTTCCCAATAATATGTATTTACTATGGGGATAAACGGGGAGGGGATAGATTGAAGGAGCTGGTTTGGAGTAGTGAACTCATAAGAAGTTCTGGAGATGTTACTGAAGCGAGCTAGCCATTAGTCGTTCGGGTTGGGGGAACTTGGACGGCAGAAATATATTTTTGCATTTTGCGCAGCCAAATTAGTTAGTAGATTCAGATTCCATTAACTCTTCGATTTAATAATTTGTACAATATTATTAGAGCATGGCCGGGATATGGAAAATCCTCCGGATAATTTCACGGATTATTTTGATAATTAAAAATGGAAACCGAATCCAAATTCCGAACAGCTTTCTTTACTCTTTTGAGAGAAAGACGGACACAAAATGAGCCAACTCCCATAATGAAACATAACATCATACTATTAAAGCGTAACCCAGTTTCATCGAAAGTTTGCGTATTGTCCTCCCTATCATCATAGCATGGGCGTAATATCTTGGAAGGAAGCAGTTGTGTAGCTGTCACTAGTAGTTTACTGAATTGCTGAAATTTGGAAATGCTAAATATTCCGTTTACCTGACTATATATGCTCCCATATCTACATACTGATACTCCCCTATTCATTCATTCCCGTTGAGGTTAGGCATTTCGAAAGCGAGCAAAGTGGGACTTGACGGCAAATGCCCCCCCGTGTCCATGTCTTCCCATTCCATATATTATGCCTAACTAAACTTTCTAGTATTATTGGGAATAATATGGGACTATCATAAGCACGTTCATATTAAAACATGACAGTGAAGTACAGGTAGACTTCCCCTGGAGAGAAATGACTACGACAACAGCATGGATTAGACAGAAAACCAGGTTCAGCTATTATTTAGAGCAATTCGATCAGTCAGTCAGCTATCCAGTCAGTTGCTTGATGCTTTACGGCATGCATGTGGACGGAGAAAGTTGCTCTGGATGTTTCAGGAGAAAAGTGGAAACCACTGAATACTATCAATACGTACCTTTTCCAACAGTTCAGCTTTCTATTTTCCTTGCGGTTCTTCGTTTCGGAAAGCCTTCTGCAGTTGGCTCGTTAAAACTGGCTGGAGTACGACTTTCACTGGAGGGAAATCATTAGTACGAAAATTGTGACATTTTGATTATTATCATTTAAATGTAGTTGTAAGAGTAGAGTATTTATGCGGTTCTGGTGTTTTTTTTTAAATGGGGACCTCCGTTACGAATAAACGATAACAAGCCTAAATTAAAGGAACATTTGTTATCTGCCATGTTACGGCAATGCAAATGGCGTTGTGATAAGGAAGGAATGTTGCTGGGTGAAAGTGGCGGTTTGCCGAAGAAAGACGTTCACGATCACGTCAAAAGGAATAAGTTTCCGGTGAAATCATGATACAACCTGGAAATCTCTATTTTGCCTGGAGAAAGGAATTGAATGAGCTAAGCATGTAATTTGGTAGACTTATGCATGGCTTTCGTGGTATTGAACTACGTGAAGTTCCCTTTTTATCAAACATATATTATAAGTAAGTCATGTTTCCAGTGGAAATCCTAGAATTCAAGAGTTGTCTTTTGTTGTGAGTGTTGAGGTGTATCGTTTCCGGCTTGACAAATCAGCCTAGTCGTAGTTATTATTGCAAAAGGGCAGCGTGTTCAGAATTTAGTCCCATGGATGACTTCACCGTACCTGGAAGTCTTGTAGGCCACTCCTCCGAACCCGTGACGATACAATCCAACTACAGCAAATTTTCAGAGAATATCCGACGGGTTGCTCCTCCTCAGTTTCAGTGCACCGTGTTCTGTGGAGGAAGGAGATGCAAGTATGAATCATCCACGTTTTGGGGAGCGGATGCCTGCGCCATTAACGGGCTCTATTCCCATTGGTATGCTACATTGATTTTCTACAATTTCCATGAAAATTTCTAGGAAAATATAGACTTTTAAAAAGAAAAATTTAAATGCCATTTTTAAATATCGTAAATATTTACATTTGTTAAGTCACGCATGCTATTATTGGGAAAGTTTATCATTAGAATAGATAAATGAGAAAAGAGTAGCTACCTATTTCAATAAAACTCTAACCCTGAACTAGTCATCAATTTTCATATTACTTTCCAATAATTGTTTCGTTTCAATAATTTGCTGGAATTCGATTTTTACAAATGGCTTTCATATGAAATCTTAATTGAAATCACTAACTGCTCGAAAGTTAAATATTTAGACGACAGTTTTGAATTAATAAAAAATAATGACCATGAATAAATTCTAATACAATATATCGATCGGTCCAGTTTTAAATCAGATTTGAATCAGTCCAAACTTTCTTTTTACCTTATGGCAAATGTTAGATTTATGCAAATAAAACAAACATGGTTAGGTATCAAGGTTAATATGCATTTATAATAAAAAGAATGGATCTCTACAAGCCGATTTGACTCAACATCTGCCAACTAACTGCAGTAAATGAACCCTCTCCGCAGACACACAAGTTCAATGTAACATGTTAAAAAACATGAAAATGCTTTAAAGATAAAAACTTATTTTTTTTTCTACAGGATCATTGACGACGTCATGGCCATGGCACGACTGAATACGCCGCAGATCGAAGAGTTCGATATTGTTGGGCAATTTCACACGTAAGCAAGATAAAGAGTCAAGAGATATATGTAAAGATAATATCATTTTAATACTAAAAATATCAATTTCCCATATCGGTCACTTTGTCAAGTATTTCCCAATATGTCTGTCTGCAAATCCATTAATTTGGTTGAACATGAATTGGTTCGATAGACAAATAAAATGTTCTTCATCAACAGATTAATGACTAGTGAGATATGGACTCTTTAATTAAATCATTGATCTTTGAATTCAACATTACAACTTTGCGACGAAAGAAATTTCCAACTTATGGACCATACGAGCCTTACCAACCACCTAGGTACATAGGCATAATTGATGGTTTCAACATTTATAAAAAACTACGCGATGTTAACAACAAGTAATAACACACGTCAAAGTCATTTTACCCATGTAATTTCTTTACATTTCTGGCATTTCTGCATACATAAAGCAATTAAACAAGTTTTTGACATTGTGATAAAGCTCTTAGATATAAATCACATGGCCATACGGAAGTGAACGTAAAGCCAAACCGAACCTTTCATTTCCAACTTCTAAACAAAACGAAACAGTGTTTTATTATGTCGTTAGGTATGCCAAACGAGTTTTATGACTATTAACTTCACTTCTTCAAGGAAGCGGAGCAGGTGGGACTACTCCATTAGGATATTATTGCTACATATACAACTTTCACCAAGAAAACTTTCAACACAAACAACTCCTATTATACTTTCTCCATAGGATTTACATGAAATGTCACTTCATTGCCAATCAGACGTATAATTCAATTTAACTGATTTGTGAATGTTTTACTTTAAATTATTTAAATGGAAATGGACTTTGTTTTGAAATATCATTTTCCAAGTTTACAATTAAACTTCATGCCCATATAACGTATTTTAATAGATTTATTCTATTTCTATCACTTTAAAATTTAATTCATGGACTAATTCTGTTATTGTTTTTCTATGTAAATCAATGTTTTGGGTAAAAGCCTTAAGCTGCGAGTTAGTTTTCGTTTTTGGCAATTTGAATTTAATTTTTATGAATTATTAAACCTTTCTCCATGAATTCACAAGTCATTTCAATATAAACGATTTCAGTCCGAGTTCTCGGAGATTTTCTATAAAACGGTATAATTTAACAATAGGTAATTAAAGCCGTTTCACACATTATGCTAAACAAATCTGACTCTAACACTAATTAATTTCACATCCCCGCAACTAATTGAAATTCTCCTTCCAAACCCTCTCTTGCAAATCCACATTAATTAATTTACCAATTTCCTTAAAAGGACGCAAATAAAATTACCTTTCATGCTTTGCAATTGCCTTAGCTTATCTCTGCCTTGCATCATTTCATTCCTCATTTCTCCCACACACACAATACAATGCACTTAGCTTACAATTAGTATATATCCCCTTTTAGCTGTTCTTGACATGACATATGTCCAGAATGTCTAATTTCTATGAGAATCAAAGCCCTTTCCCTTCAGCTAGAAAAGCCCATAAGGCATATCTAAAAATGGCTTAACAAATTTTACGTCATCACAGATTCTACATTTCATTCATCCATATCCCCACATATAATGGAGTAGGAAGCAAAAGGTTATGCGATCACTTCCAGAATCATTCATTAAGTTACCGTTACTCACAGTATGGTTCCCCCGCAATCCTTTGACATTGTTATCGGGCCGTGCGGAAATATGGAAATAAGTAGTATTTACGTGAATTATTGCACTCTTGTGAAATATAATGGTGGATATATGTAGCTACCTATATTTGGCTATGGAGGAGTCGAGCCAGAAATAAGAACAACTTTCTCTATGTATTATTCACATGCATTTCAGGTTGGGGATCAAATCCGTGATAAATCTTGAGGTACCTGGAGAGCACGCAAGTTGTAGTCTGACGCCGTTACATCAAGGAGGCTTTTCGTATGATCCCACAGCCCTCATGGACAACGGAAGTAAGCAATAGTTCGGTTGTTAGTCTTTCCATTTATTATCAGGTGAAAGTAGACTACACAAAGTGTAGTGAAGAAATTCCTTGTTTGTCCAGCGTGACTGGCAGAAAAAGAAAAGCCACAACATTCGGAATTAATTTTTTCTCCTGCTCAATATCGTTAAGAGAGGAATGAAGGTTGCACATTGCCATTTTCTGCATATTGGATTTTCCTTCCTTGTGAGAAGACTAAGGAAGGAGTATAAGAGTCGATATTAGGCAGTTTGACAGTTTTCCAGGGCATGAGAAGGAATAATAAAAAAATAATAATATGCTGAATTTATCAATCCGAAATAGTTAGGTAGTTAGCTTATATAGCAATTTGGAGTTGTGTTGGAGAAAGTCAAAGCTTAGGCGGGCTTGGTCACCAACATCATCACATACCTAAGTATTTCCAGAAACTACGGCTGGGCTTGATTCCGGGAGAAAAATGACAAAATAAGTATGCCTAGAAGGAGAGGGAGAACGGTCCGATATGTTATCTTAATCAGTTTTTATGCAACCTTTGCCAATGCGAGGAAGAAACCTTAACCCGGGAGGATCTGCACAAATAAATTCTTAAAGAGCTATTTCCTCCAAGGGAAGGTTTTTCTTCAATGTTGATAAATGCGAATACCTACATATTTTTTTGGAAAACTAATAATGAATAGAAATGGAAAGGTTGATACTTTAATAGTGGCGAAGCTGGAAATGATATGACACATGATTCTTCCTTAAATAAGTACAAAATAAAAAATAACTTGAAAAAATGATAGGCAGAATCTATACCAATTTATGATTAATTGTTTGATACTGAATTTTATTTTCCCTCCCAGTTTATTTCTACAACTATGCCTGGAGAGACTATGCGGAAGCTTCCCTTGCTCATCTACTGGACATGGTGAAGGTATTGTCATTCGCCGTGTCCCAGGGTAAAGTGGCCATCCACTGCCATGCTGGCCTTGGGAGGACGGGTGTGCTAATTGCCTGCTATTTAGTTTACTCCATGAGGCTCCGAGCTAATGATGCCATCCGGATGGTTCGGAATAAGCGTCCAGGCTCCATCCCCAGTCGACTCCATATCTTATGTGTACAACAGTTTGAGCAGTTCATCCTTCCTAATTGTATAATTTATTGTAACCGGGACATTCTCAAAGACAAGAAATTACAAGACTTCACCCTACAGCAGTATTTGAAAAGACAAAAGTTCATACTTCACGGAAGAGAATGTAAGACTCTTCGGCATATACCTAAGGTAATTAGACAAATTGAGCTAATTAGGTAAATAAAAGTAATTCCATTAGTATAAATAAGTCAAGGCAAGTATTGTGGCTCAATTGTATCAAGTTCAGTCCAACTTGTGCAATTACCCTAATGCAATTCCTTTTCCTATTAACAGATATTAAGTGTGATTTGTGAAAGACTACTTATGCTATGCGGACATCCCCCCGTGCTGCCCATTACGCTTGATGACGATGAGCCACTTCCGATTGCTGGGACACCAGACACGATTGCCTCACCGGATGGGATGATGGGGGCAATCGATGGCGATGGATCAATGTCACCCAGAAGTGATTCCCAACCGCCGTCCTCTTCCAGTAGTTGTATAATGGACAATCGACTCGTAAGTATTTATGCTGTTGTTTTGCTAGTCCCTACTCCAGTCAGTCATGGAGAAAGAAAGCGTGGCTTTTTAGTTACTTCGCCATTTTATTAATATAAGGAGCATTCATATATACTTACTTCTGTCCAACATGATAGTAAAATGCAATTACACTAATTGCATGCAATATAACGACTCTGTTTGTAAAATGTAATTTAATGGATTGAGACGAGACCTTCATCCACGAGTCTGCATTTTTGGTCGGGTTTCCTAACCACCAGACCAAAGGAGCGTTTATTTATATTTTGCATAATGTGTACCTCATAATTATCGATCACGACACATCAGACTGTCTTGGGCAACTCCATTAAATAAATGGATTTTGTAATTAATTTGCCAACAAATAAGGACGTAACACTCACGTTTGGTTGAACTTCAGGAGCTTGAGCTCGACCATGGCTTACTTTTGGGAGTATGACATACGAGCATTCCCTTCCTTCTCCAAGGGAAAGTTCAAGGTCTAACGTTTTCGAAACTTTAAATGGTCCTATTGTAGGTGGACTGTGGCTCATTTTGATGTAATAAAATGGCAATTATCTTCAGTGAGACGGAATACAAAAATTAAGAGGGGAAATTTAGGCATGGGGGAAAGTGAGAGACAGACCTTTTAGGGTAGTCGTAAAGCAATTACAGCACATTATACCGGTAATCGAAATAATTATTATGCACTGATGACATTACATTACAAAAAGTTAAGCTCCTCAAGAATTTCTCACCGAGTCTACTCATTTGCATTGGATAATCGGAATGTAAAGTAGCCACGCTGCAATGTCAGAGGCCGCAAATGCTTTCTAATATGAACATAAGTAGGAGGAAGGGAAATGCAAAAATACAAATGAGGCTGACTGGTCGCATTAGAAATGCCAGCGTAATTCAACTTATGCGAGCTAGGGAAAATACCTATTTAAAACAAAATTATCGGGTAGCTATCGAAATATCAACTACCTGCAACTTTCTCGTGAATTCGTGGATTACCAAACTACATATTCCACACGAAAGTGCACCAATGTTAAAATATCCCAAACATTTCGGCCAATGACTAAGGCAAGCAGACAACTCATTGTCAGAGTTCCCCCCAATGAAAGTTAAACGTTCCAGTCAACCACATATCTGGAACATATACATAAGTACATTTTGCATATATGTAACAAAAAAAATATTATCGAGGAGACGAGAGGGACGATTGAAAGCTGGATTATTCCCTGCCCATGCAACATTGCTATTGATTGGATCTTGCATTATCTCCTGTGAAAGCCGCACTTACTTTCACCTAAAGAGACATGCCATGTCAGTCTCATACTTGATATTTTCGCGACATGAAGAAACGGCTCTTATGAAATACAATAATGAAGCAACTCACAAAGCCCAACCATGAGGAGTGAATTCATTACGGTTTATACACCGCCTATAAAGAAAAGGATAAGTATGCATGGGTGGGTAGGAGCACATCGCTTAAGTATTTAAGGTTCGTTAACCGACCGAGTCCTATTTTTTTTTTAAAGAGGGGATAAGTCATCACAAAGAGATTTTTATACTGCGGAAGTATGGACAGATATGGTCTATATGTCTATTGTACGGTGCTCATATAGTGTAAATAATGCATTCTCTGGACTGGAGTAAATGGGCTTTCACTTTATCAATTCTATAAATGTTCCCTGGCTTAAATATAACTTGGTGTTGCATTAGCGTAGCAGTAGATCCAATCCGATTCTTGTTTCTCCCGATTCGCAAATGTTTTCTTTTGCGAAATGTGGTAAAGTCTATGCTATGTCTACAGTCAGAAATACTTTATATGTATGTAAATATAGTGATTGAACATGTAAACTTTTCTCCATCAGACCTTGTCCATCATGTTTTATTTTTGCGTTTCATTTTTATCCCCTCTTATTCTGTAGCAACTTGGAGAGAAGCCATATAAGCCTGAAGAAGTGGTGAGAGCGTTACTTTATGATCATGTCAGCATGGCAGAAGGACTTTCCCGATATGTTCGACAATATCGATTGGAGTTAAACCATAAGGGTCTGGGAGCTTGGAAGCGTTTAGCGAAAGAGAAGAATCTGTATGTCCTCACGGCACTGGTCTTTTATTGGCTGGAGCATTTGAGAGTGCCCCTGTTCACGAGTGAGGAGCTCACCACGATTGTATTACATGCTGCGGATCCACGAGGGACACTCATCAAGCTTCCCCTTGAGGTGGCCACCACGGTGGACTACTTGTTTCATTTTGTTGCTAATTTGGAACCTGAGCCCGTCCAGTTGGAGGCGACGTTGAAACGCTTTGCCGCAGCCATTACGCACAGGATCGTGCCAACCGTTACTGAAACTATTATATACCAGGGATTTCATACAGTTATTCCCGACAAGGGTAAGGGGAAGCAGTTGTAATGGGATGGGATGTTATGCAATTAAAAGAGTTCATAGATGGGCTGAGGCTGAACGATAGGTTTAATTAATAATATTTTTTTAAAATTATTTTTCTTCTTCCATAAGGAAAACCTCGAAAGCTCAATGACGGAACTCTGAACAAGCTGATGATGTCTTTATATGGGATGGTGAACATCCACAATAGTAATTTAGAAATACCTCCGGAAGTGGTGAAAATACCTCCAGCCAGCAACAAGGAAGAGGCTCCTCCTCCTCCTCCTCAAGATGCCAAGAAGTAAATTAAAAGGATGATAATGATGATGATGTTGATGGTGGTATGTTTGTGGCTAAAAGGCATACCAAGCTTACTAATTGTTTATTTAAAGAAAAAAGAAAAAGCAGCTGAATAAATAGACCTTGGCTGCCCTTGCTATTTTGCTCAGTTCGTCCTTCAGTAAACTATCTTAAGGAATGGATTGGACGTTGGATTGTCCGATGCGACGATGACCTCAAACTTAACTTGGGGTAACGCAAACTTCCGTGTAATGTATTGTGCACTAAAGCTGGCATGCACATATTGTGTAAGAATATCTAAAATAAAATAAAATAAGACGGGTATGTTTTTTGCAAGATGCGAACGTAGCAGGATGACAAATTGTGAGTTGAAACAATGGCCATTCGAAACTCCAGCTTTTTGTTTTGGCCACATTGCTTAACTAACACCATTTTTAGACCCAGCAATGGATCCAAATTCCAAAGTCACTTACAGTTTATATATTAGTAATTGTCCTGTTACACCAAAAAATATTTAACATAAGCAAAGCTTCGCTGGACCTGAGTAACTTCTAGATTGAGTTTATAAGGCTATTAAACTATTAATAATTATATATATATACCTATATATATTTTATTAGATCATCAGATAAAAATACACCGCTAACAGTATCATAGTAGCGCGCAAGTTAGCTAACAATGACAAAACAATAAAGATTAATCGACCAGTAACAGGAGAGAAACATCAATATGCTAACTTGATACATTATTTCCACATGAATTTACACAGTTATAGATGAACAGTCATGTTTAATTAGTTAATAGCAAAATGTATAAAAGAGCCTTGATAAAGTAACTGAATTGTGATTTCTCAGTATCTTTAAAAAGAAAATTTAACTACCCGGAAACCTTTACTTATCGTATTGGACTAAATTGCTTATAATATACTTACAATTAGTGTGTAGGTTTATGATAACGTACTTATACTTAATTGGCACATGCTAACATTTGTCATGTCATGATTGTGAAAATAATGATTATCCCAGTAATAGGTTACTGATTGTCTAGGTAACTTTGTAGGTTAACTAATTACAAAAATGATTTTTACGAAAGTTTCAGGTAAATCGTTTGTGAGATAGTTAATGATTAAACTTATGTCTATTATGATTACGGAGAATTATTGAGGATTGTCTGTAATTAGTATTATAGAAGGACAGGTTGCTGTGTAACTGGTTCCCAAAATATTTTCAACTACCTTGCAACTGCTGCAACTAACATTATTTGTCGATGAGGGGGTTACAAAATACAAAATAAAGGCACAATCTGTTTGTGCATATTAATATATTTTGGAAGACATTTGCGGAAGATCATTTGTAGATTTTAATGCGAGCATTATTAAAAAACATTTCAATTTAGAGTTGGTCGTGTACAGATTTATAATTGAGAATGCTCGACTCAACGAAATAGATGCATGAAATATAAAAGTTACAATTGCATGTTACGGTTGGTATACTGCCAGCACGTACAAGATAATGACACCAGCTAAGATGCCCACATTGTGATTCAAGAGTACTTTGAAGGCCTCACTTGCGGAGACGTTGCTGACCTCGTCCACTAGCGCGGTTACCTCTGGAACCTAATTAGAAAATTAAATCAATGGAAGACGAGGATCAAATTAAATTGTTGCCCAGTTGTGCCCACATTAAAACTTCAGTTTGGCATAAGTAAAATGCAACTGTTACTTACCATATCCCCGAGGGAGACGTATAGGAAAATCCCAGCTGCAAAAGCAAATATATAACCGTCCCAAGAGATTTCCCCAAGCATGATTCCCAGAGCCATCCCGACATAGCAGGTAAGTGCGGAAAGAAAGTTGAACAGGAGTGCTTTCTTCACTGTTAGTCCGGAGTTGATCAATATCGCAAAGTCTCCTGTAATCATTATCGCCAAGTATAAGTTACACATAACATAGTTTGTGAAAATTGGAAAGTTCTGCAAAGATTGCATGATTTCCAAAGCAAACAAGCATTCCCACTTACCAAGCTCATGGGGAAACTCTTCACACATAATTGCCAAGGAGAGGATGGCCCCGGTATGGAAATTCTTTGAGAAGGCTGTCCCAATCGACACTCCATCAATAAAGTTATGTATGCTGTCCCCAATTATAATGATCCATGCAACCGTTTTAATTGCGTCTGGGTTGGAGTCCTCCGTACCGGAGCATTTGGAACAGGTCTCCAGCTCGGTCACAACTTTCCTCAAACTAAGAGTACTTCTGTAGATGGGAAGGCCTCCACAAGCCTGAAAGTTAAAGCAATTAAAGTACAAAGATAAATGAAAGGAGATTTCCACAGAGCGTTAATAATTAATAATAACTGTCGATATCGAATAAAAATAGTTTCCAAAGAGTGAAGTTAAAGAAAATTTAGTATTACCTTCGGCGGAAGGGTTGAAAGGACTTCGGACTGAGCCATCTCCATATTATCCGTGATTATAGAGTCCTTATCCCTCTCAATGCCATTTAGGGGGCCGGTCATGTTGGTGTTAATCACATCCGAGATTGACCTCTTCACCTCGCCTCCTCCCTCTTCTGTCGTTATAGTCATGGGGGTAGTTATGACAGCGCCGGTTAGCCGTTTGGCCTTAGTTCTCTAAATAAAAAATGACATTAAAAATAGGTAAATTATAATTATCCATAAATTGCATCACATTTCTTAATTCATAACATATTTTTACTCACAGCCCTCTTTTTGACACAGATTTTGATCACGCATTCAACCATCATGACCAGCCAAGCTGCGACCCAAACTATTAGGGCGATACTGAGGTAGTGAGGAAGATTAGAGCCATTCTTTTTCTCCATGGTGTCCAGACCAAAAGCCTAATTAAAATTAAATAGGATTTAAAAATCAAGGTCAACTTTGGTAAAATAATTAATTGATAAATGCATGAGACAACTTGGAACATTACCGCTGGGATGAGGTGAAACAAGGCGGAGCCGCTCAAGGACCCTATGGCCAGCCCAATCATGGTCCTCATTATGACGGCATAATAGGACCTTTTCATCAGCGGGGTGAAGAGGATCCCCATGATGGACGAGAGGTTGATAATGGTCACAAATCCGAAGGCGCAGAGCCACACTGAAAAAACATAATTAAATTAATTATAAATATAATTATAAATACACAATCATAATCAAGCTATTCTATATTTTTTTCAAAAATAAAAACTATTTAATTTACCTTCCCAAGACTCCATTCTCCCTCCCCCCAACAGGGTCCCCTCAATGGTGACAGTGACATTACCACGACCAA
>JAQIXQ010000234.1:0-41571 GCA_034700485.1 Pseudosinella alba | reverse complement strand
AAAAGGACTTGGACCGCGTACTCTGTACCGCACAGCAAGTCCTGCCAGGACTTGGACTTGGTACTTTGGACCGCAAATCTTGCGGTACTCCAGCTCTGCATTTGGGTCAAACCTACCAGTTCTAATGATGAATTGCATTAGTCTGGCAGTCGTTGTAGCGCTAAGCACATATTACATATGTGCTTACATATTTTACCATTTTTGGCACATTTTCGTATGTTTTTAGAAAATGCTTAATTTTCGATAGTTTTTTTTCAAAATTCCTCGGATTTTTTGTTATTTTCCACAAAAATCAAAAAACTTTTGGTATTTTTTTAAATCTTCGGATTTGAAAAAGTAAATAATTGCTACTCGATGGTATCCCAAATTATTGTTTCTATTAATAAAACCTGGTTCAGGGAAAGATAATTAAAAAATCATGCATTTTTCTCGACTTTCGTGCATAATATTCTATTTTTTGCATTTTAAGCACATATTTAAGCACACATTTTGGCCTTTTAAGCACATATATATGTACATATTTTGGGATTCATAAGCACACATTTCCTCGCCCCCTATTAATAAGCGATATCAATGATGGTCTTATGACGATTCACCCAAAGATTACTCATACAATAGATTACTCATCCACGGATAACTAACCCACAAATGAAGATTCACCCACAGATAATAAACCCAAAAATAGTCACCCAAAATTCAATCCATCATAATAAATGAACATGGCTGAAAATATAAATCTCCGTTTTATTGATAGTGAGAGAAAATGCTTTGTTGCGGTAATTAACGATGACATTTATCAAATTGGTCATCGAAAAAAGGAAACAGTTTTTTTGTGCAAATATAAACAGAGTCGGGGGTGTATATGAATCTAATAATATAACTCGTGAATACACCAGAATTAACTAGACAAGTAAACATACAAATCAAATTCCGCAAACACAATATGTTATTTTTACAGAATTTACAGAAAAGTGCAAAGTGAGGGTTTATCAAAGAAATATGCAAATTACTCTAGTTTTGGAGTAGCAATACAATCTTTTCTTTGGCAGCATTAGCATTCGCTACTCCGATGGATATCGTTCTAAGGTTTAGTGAGTTCAGGGACAAGTATGTACCCCAGTCAGATTAAAGAAAAATTATTATCTACTTTATTGGCTATATTGGAACTCTATTTCCTTAAATAAACTGTGGGTGAAAGATCTGTTGTGGGTGAGAAAACTGTGGGTGAATGACCGCTTTTTATATTGGTTTTGGGTGAATCGTCCGAAGGCCATCAAGGATATAGACACCCCCATTATGATTCATTTACGTTTATTATTCCTATCGATCCGAAATGGGGTTATTGGGGAAATTACGCCGAGTTCAGACAAGCGAATAGAGGAAGTCACTGATTGCTCTGCAATTAGTAGAGATGGGAAAATTAGTAGACTCACGAGAGCCGAAAGTAAAAATTCCAACGTTAAACGTTGGATCGTTTGGAACGTTTGATGTCATAATTTGAGGGGGGAGGGGGGTCTACCAGAATGATGACGCCCCATAGTACCGTAAATGGAACATGTGATGACGTGGGGGGGAGGGGGGGATTAAAAATGGCGATTTTTTGATGACATCATATTGCAATGCCCCCTTTCCTACTGACCCATTTCCATTTCACAAACAGGCGCGGCCCATCACGCGCAAATAATTTTTATGCAATTTGTTGCGAATTTTGTGGAATGGGTAGGTATGGGATATGGGTAAGTCTATATTTGCCAATTTTACTCACTTGTCGTTTTTGTTGGACCGCTCTTATGGTTCGTATCTACGATGCACATTTGTACTTTTACGGGGATCCAAAATCCAAAGTTTTGTTTCCAGTGTTCATCCAAGCTAAATATTTTTAACTTGACCTGATGTCAGAATTTAAATATAAAAATCAGTCGAGGCAGTCGTGTTTCCAAAACGAGGTTAAATCTATTGGCACGATTGGCACCCAATAAGTATTTGTTCAAGGTATGCAAAAGTATGTGATCACGATCATACAAATTAACAGCAAATACTAACCTAATTGTAACTACTCACATCATCAGCAATCACAACCTGGAAATTTTTTAAGATACGTATATTTTTATCCTGCCTAGATAATGAGCAATTGGTCATACAAAACTAATCTCTGATTTGTTCCCTACTTGTGTGTTGTCTGTCAATCGCATTGTTTTAACAGTTGGATGATAGGGAATACTGATAATGTGAATTATATTATTATCAGCTTATCAGGAAATATATCCATCTCAAATACCAATGCAGAATCAAAAACTAAAAGTATCACGCTACCTAGCTAAGGTATATTTTTTAAAAAAATATTTGATTAGTAGTCACTAATCACTTACATGAAAATAAACTGTAACTATTTGAATTGCATGAATTACAAACTGCATAATACACCAGAAATTAATACGATTTAATATCGACAAACATTATTTTCAACACGAAATATGGGCTACTATTTATTGTTGTCAACTTTTCCCCAAAAAATTTACATGCAATAATGCTGAGTTTATCTTGGCTGGGTGGAGCCAAGTATGAAATGACCGACAAAATTCACATTCACAATCATTCCCAACTTTGGTTTTACATCACTGACAACTACTCCAGTTTCATTCAGAGTCAAAGTCAAAGTAAATCTTTTCATTTTTTGTATCAACTCCACCGACACACAATCAAAATGCCCCAATTATTTTCGAAATTGCCAACCTTGGCTCTTATGGGTCCGGTTCTGCTGTACATTTCCGTTACCATTGCCCTTAGTACCCCTTTGGCCAAGGGCGACTATTCTGCTGACCACTACAATCTCGCCCCTGGGGATGGTAATGGCTCCACATTCACCTCTTGTCCGGCTGGGAACAGGACTTTCGGTGATATTTGCAACAGCACCGAACCCTTTGAGGGCACTGGCGCCTCCCAGTATGTCATTTACGATGTAGCACCAATTAACGGTAACGAGCCAAGACTAACATGCTGTGAAGGAGTTGGGTTTGATAGGATCGGGAGCCAGCGTTTAAGGTTTGTGGGCTGTGGATTTGACTCCTTCAGTGGGGCCGTGTACTGGGGACCTAACGTTGGCTACCCGGGGCTGAGATGTCGGGGGATTAGCAATGCAACGGACATTCAATGGCGGTACAGGAACTTCACCATTGGTCAATAACCTGCTGGTCCTCCCCAGTGATTTCGCGTTTCATATTTATTTCACATTGTCAATGCTAACGCTATAACGATTACGTATGAGTCAACACTAAAAAATAATCATTGTGTCACCATACCCCAATACTATTTTGTTAACTTTGTAGTTCAGGTGTAGTTCTTGAAGCCCTATATAATTAGCCAACAAATTGTTATTAAAATGTTATGGCAAGTTTTCAGACAAAATAAAAATGCTAATTTATTACGAGTTTATTGCTACCAACCAACCCAATTTCGTTTTTTTATAGTTCATAGTAGCATTATTCTGGCATTTACCAACCCTAAATTTTAACACGGCGGAATATCAAAAACTCAAAGATGAACACCAAAATCGTCCCAGCCATGAACCCAGTCCAATAAATATAAATTACGAAATACACCGGAGCTGAAATGCTGGAAAAGCCTACCTTCACCAAATCCTTCCTTGTGAAGAAACAGTCCTCCACACAATAGACATGCTTCTTCAGCAACGTCCCATAGAACAGTTTATTCTTATTTATGTTCCTCAACCAGTCCATGAAGCTATTTCCACTTTTGATCTTCTCCATTTCCAGGAAATATTTGTTCCACCGTTGGAACATGCCGGACTCCTCAATGGTTCCTAGAATATTTCCCACAATGGATCCCAAATAATTCCCGGTGGTAACCCAGAATAGGCGTCTTCGTATAGCTTCTATTGGCACTCCTCTGGAAATCCAGAGCTTCCCAAGTAGGGGAAAATACCGATAATGTAATGTGTACATTACAAAATGTGCCCAAGCAAAACTTTATTTTTCTACAACTGAGTATTTGCAATATTTTAACAAAATAAAATCCATGTAGATTTCACGTAGTTTGCATTTACTGATTCTATAACTGATGACAAGGTTTCGGTGTCATTCGACAGGTTCATTTTTATCGCATCCCTAATTATTAAATCCATCCATTATCAGTAATTCCCTGCCTTAATGCAGGGAATTAAGTATATACATATATGATGTGATCTAACTAACGTTGGTCCCTTCTGAGAATCGAAATACGACATCAAAGCATGTTGGGGAGATTGTAGTATATTGAAGACAAGTATTTAACTCATTGTCAGTCTTCAGTACTCCGTGTGGCTGTTCTATTCAAATGGTAACTAAATGTTTGTATTAGGAAAGGCACTGTGTGTAGAGAGGAAACCTCTTCTGCCCAGAGGGTAAAATATGGAGAAAATATATCACAGGCTAGGCGAACCACACATATTTTTACATCAAACACAAGGACATGATCGGGCTTTTTTGACAAAAGATATGGTGACAAGGTTAATGAGTCAGAAAAGCAGTACATTTTGCAGTGATTAAAGTATGTAATCTTTAGAGTAGCCATATTTCCTTCTTCATAATATGAAGAAGGAAATACATACAAATAAATCTACATATTCAGTGTAAATGTAATTTCCACCAAACACCGGATCTTTCCAATATCCAAATATACTCATGGACTGATTTCTAAAATCTAAAATGAAGTTTTTCCAATATTTGCAATGGATTTTTTAAATATTAAAAATAACTGGACCTGTTAAATGCAATTGTATTTGAAATATTTAAACATTTTTCAACATTATTAGTAATATTTGCATTTTTAAATATAAAGTCAGGAGCTTGAGTCTTGCGAAAATAGTACTGTACTGCCGAAAGTAGTGCTTCTGCTCACTATACAGAAGATCATCGTGATGATGATGGATGGTGGTGGTCTTTTCAGGCTAACGGACAATAAAATTCGTTCAAAGCCCAAGATGTAAGATATAAGAACATACATGACTGCATATTGGGTGCGTTCTCTAACCCTGGTCGAAGTAATTCCACGAAAGGGTTGAACTAATTTTAGAATCAGCAATTCAAGCTAACCCTTTCTGTTTTACATGACATAGTGTAGGATAAAATCTAAACAAAACCCATTCATTTTCTAAGGCATCGTTGGCAAAGGATGAGTGAGTGGGCATCCTTACCAGAAGTTAGTTGTTCAACAGGCAAACATTCATAGATAACCTTATTGAACTAAACTATACTAACTCATATTGTAATTTAGTTTCATTTATTTGCAGTAACATTGCACGTTACCTACCTGGGTATATTATGGTTAAAATTTAGTGAAGGATAATCATTAAAGCAATTGGTTCTCAACAAATATATATTTGGTTCCTGTGAGGTTCGCTGTATACCTGAAATTTATGAGAGGACTGACTGACTGATTGTAAGTGTAAATCAACTGTAACCTTTCCCATTGTTATTAATATTAATTTGACTAATTGTGTAGTTGTTGATGGTATATTCGAAAAAAATTTATTTGTCCCCGTTCGTGTCACTTATTGGAAAGTAGTAATTCCCAACTAGAACGTGTCAAATATATGAAGGGTGAAATGATCCTGACGAGTAAAATGAGGACTTCTAGGAAATTATTTGGCTCAAATACGTATATACTCAATATTTTGGATATTTGTTTGCTTTGACTATGTTTTTAAACTGCTTACGAAACAAGAGTTAATGTTACAGAATAATGCAATTTTAAAACAAAAAATGCAGTTTTGATTTTAATCCTGCTTTAAGCATTGTTTTCCTTGCAACATCCTTTTTCTCAGAATTCTTTCTTTCGGAAGCAATTCTTGAATGGAAATGTCACATGGACTAGATTGTCGACTTTATAACCATTAGAAAAAAATTCAAATGTAGACATGCAATCCTTTTGGGAAAAAGTTGGCATTTATTGGTATAATCAAGCTCTTGTTAGGAAAAATGTAGCAAGTTTGGGATACGATTTATTAATTTTTTTTGGCTTTATATGGCCATTTTGCAGCAACATTCATCACTTCTGGCCTAAAACCTAGTACTTTTGGAGCAATAGATATATGCAATATATGCATCCACAGTTTCACAGAATTAAGTCAGATTTGAGCAGGTGTTTTCTCCTTTCGTAATATTGAGGGGTTGTAAATTACACCCCCTGCTTCGGGCACCCCTGAGCTTAGAAGAAACTTGTAATTCAAGCTTTCCGAATTTATGCCTTACTCTAACAGAAACCTGCTGCAATAAGAAATTCATAGTTGAAAAATATTACCGACATAAGACGCCATTCCCTTGAGGCGTTACACGTTCCATTTTTTTTAAATTTTACGTTACAGTTACTGCTACTCATTACATCGTCCCAGAGGCCACACTACTGGGGCGACAAAGCCTATTCTGTAACGTATTAAGATGAAAATTAGAAAAGTCTTCGTAATGTATCTTAAATAAGAGCAGCAAATTCGAAAGGGGGACAATGCCCCCACAGTCCCCACGGTTGTTCAGCCCCTGCATCTTCCAAAATCCCACGTTACAAATTACGGTGAAAAGGTACTAACGGTAGCTGCAACGTTTTAAAATTAAGTTACCGGGTTCTGTCACTTACAGTATGTATTGCCGGCCAATTGTGTAAATGAAAATGAAGCTAGTGGTCATTCAGCACTATTTGATAAGAAATTTTTGTAGGTAAATTGTATTCCTGTGAACGTCTAAATTGTCATTTGAGGAGTTTTGCTGAACTATTCTCGAAATATGCAATTTGCATGCAAAACACATTTTGCGTCAAAAGCTTTCCTTTGGCATAGGTTCACATCCTAAACCTCGAGCAAGTCAATATGTACAAAATAAATATAATATGTATTTTGCATAGAATTCCACCTCCTACTCATGAGGATGAACCAAAGGACCGCCTGGACAACTTGTCTTGAATATTGCATGTGAAACCGGTGTTGATGTCCGGATTGTAAGCTTTAGCTCTGTATTTCTCATGGATCCTTTTCCAGTCTTGATAGCAACAACCCCAGTCAACCGAGCCATTCCCTGCTCCGAATGGGAGGAAACATGCCTATCCGTTTTTGGAAATGTGCTGGTAAAAGTTTTGTTGAGCTCTGCAAATTCATTTCAATTGTTTATGGCTTTCGTAAGTAAATTTTTATACTTATTTTGCAAATAATTACAGATATGGTCTGCAACATTTTCTCACGGGTTTACTCTAAACGACTTGAAAAGAATTCGAATTGTTTGTCGACTGTGGAGGGACATGAGCTTAGATCAGTGGCGTCTAACCGCGACAATCCGACTCCAGGAGCATCCGGATGAGTGCCTGCCATGCATTGCCATGCCCTGCATTCCATGCCAGAGGGCATATGGTGACATGCAAATTGATTACGGAATTGGAACATTGAATATTGCTGAGTTTTTAAAACTGCTAGAAAGTTCTGAAGACAAAGGGAGTGAATGCCTGTACCAAATAATAGCGAAGCCATTTACCAGATATAGAGTTGAAAAATGTTCACTTCTCAATCCCACAAATGGGAACTATATCAATTTTAAAAGATTTCTGCGTATAATCGGCTCCAAAATAAAATATTTGCATTTGGACCATTGCTACACGTACGCTAACACGGGCTACACGCTTTTTGGCTGGACAGTGGCTGAAAATATTTTGCCGAATGTTGAGGAACTGAACTTGCGTATTATTCCAACGGAGGGTGATTGCATGGCCTTGGATGAGAGCGATTCGATGATGGCCAATGAACCGGACATCGGCAGCATCATGCTAGGCCCACATGCGGCCAAATTGGAAAAATTTAGCTTGGAGATGTGCAAAGCTCCAGAGGATGGAGTTGACCAGACGGTGTACAGAGACACAATAGGCGAGGTTGGTCGACAGGCTGTTCAAAATATGTCAAAGTTATTATACCTATTCCCATATTTGAAGGTATCTACATATAGTTATATTTAATTCACATTTAAAGTATTATTTAATCATGAATCATTATCGCATTATAAATTCATCATTACGAAACGGAATTCTATTCACAAGTGCATATATCTGTATTTTGTCGTAGCTCCCCATCTCCTGCACGGCATTTCACGGGCGACGTTTTCGAGGGTGATTTTAAAATGTTTGACCATTTTCATGCATTGGCATTTTCATGTTTAATCCATTTCATACAAGGGAAATTTCATGCACGATCATTTTCATGCATCGGACAATTTCATGTTTGACCATTTTCAAACAATGTGAAAAAATGAATATTATTTAACATACAATTTTACAATTCCAAAATTCTACCTTATTTTTGCATGCATTTTAAATTTTGTATTTATCTTGCCAATGTGAACTATAAAACATAAACTTCACTAATGCATAGTTAACTAATAGCCAGATAACGGCCTTATATTCTACAATTGTTCTACTTAAGATAAGTTTTGTGGTTAACATTACATTTTTACCATTTTGTTATGCATTTCCCCACTATTTCCCCTTATCGTCTGAAAATGGTCAAACATGAAGTTGTGCATGAAAATGACCATACGTAAAATTTCCCTTGTATGAAATTGTTTAAGCATGAAAATGCCATTGCATGAAAATGGTCAACCATTTAAAAAACCACTCTCGGAAACGCCTACCGTGAAATAAATTGCAGGAGATGGTGGTAACTCGAACTCCAGGGCACTATGCCCCAGAGTTTGAAAATGAAGATGTTGGGATGATGCCGATGTGGATATGTCTCATACCTCTGACCCTGTGTGTCACAAGCTCTGAAGGTCGGGAAGTAATCGCTCCTCAGAGACCTGATGGAAGTCGATGAAAGTCCCTTAACAAATGACACAACTCAATCGGCACTCCAAATGGGATAGAAGAAATCGGATGAATTTATTCACACAAAACACCCATGCCAATGAGTCACACAAATGAGTATAAAAACATAAATGGGCAGTGGAGGTGACGCCAACCACTGCCCCCAAAAATACTGAATATTAAAACCCCGGAGGAATTATCTTTGATGGTCAAAAACTAATAATGACGAGGTGGTGGTTTGCCACTTCCACCTACCCCGTCGTACTAACTATGCTGCAATGCCAATGCAAAGGCGGCCGCATTGCAAGTGAAATGAAATAGGAGCTGTTTTCTGGGGTTGGGAGCATGCCCATGCATAGAGCTAGGTAGAATTAAAGTTTTTTGTTGTCCCGACTCGCGATACCCATCTGTTTTTAATATATTGGATTTAATCCCGATTTCCGACCGACTGGTTTTTCTTTTCTGGTCCCGATTCCCATATATTTTTACAAGAGTTTTGTCCCGATCCCGGCCTGCTAAGCGACTTCGCCAATTTTGGCGCAAAATTGTTTTGTTTCGAATTTTCTCAATGTCTCCTAAAATAATAGATGGACAATTGCGTACTATAAGCAATGTATGATGTCATATTCATTCTTATTAGCAAAGGGAATACACACTAGTGCAATGTGGTTTTGTTATTTTGCATGATGGCCACCCAATTCAGCGGATTTAATTACGCATGTCAGGAAAGCAAAGGGGAAAATAATCCCGATTCCCTCCCGAAACGCAAATTACTAAGTCAGTCCCGCCCCGTACCCGACAAATTATCAAAATCTGCGTTCCAGTCCGGTCCCGATCCCGATCAGGAACGGGACCGGACCGGGGTCCAGAGATTCTCGGGAAATCCTGCCCACCTCTGCCCATGCATCTCCTCCACTAGGGTTGTTCTGGCAAGACCAAGCGCAACAAAAAAGGATTGGGAGATGGGCAATTCATTCCCACTCCCCTCTACAATGGATCGCTGATGTTTAATCCAGACTCCAGGCCAAATTGCTGCAGTGAAACCTATATCTGCTAAGTGGGAAAAGTGCCTCCGTAGTTAACATTTGACCTTGGCCTCCTTAGTCTTACACTTTCGGTTATCCAATACTCCCAATTTCAAACTCAAAGTCTTATGGGATCCTTAATTACCATCAATTGTTGAAAATAGAATTTCACTCGTGTTATTTTCAGCTTCAGCTCACCCAAATCCTTTACCAAGAATGAAATGCCCGATCGAGCCTCAAACAAGAACCGCTACTTATGGTTGTTTGGAGGGAAAAAATTGACCGTTGACATATTTTCTTTGGCTGTAAATTGTCGACGGTCAATTTATCTCCTCTAAACAACCCACGCTGTCAGTAACGGTTCTTGTTTAAGACTCAATCGGGCTGTGTATTCTTGGCATGGGATTTGGGGGTTTCAGCTCCGTATTTAGGTCGTTACTATTGTTTATTAGAGAGCTGAAAGCGTAGTACTGCATTCGCTCATGTCTTTGTATTTGATATTTTTTTTTACTAAACGGGTCATATTTTCAAAACTCCCTTTTCAGTAACCAAGTACTAAAGATAAAACATTGAACCAATTCCAAGATGGCAGAAATCTGATAACCGGAAGAGGGTCAAAGGTCAAGTCAAATTTTAAATATTTATTGTCGGCACCATGGTTGACGAGTTTAACAAGTTTTAAACAAAAAATCATTTTCGAAGTTCAAGTTTCCCAATACGTATATCGTTCGAAATTAATACATTCTACATTTTTCAAGATTATGTCAGAGTTCTTCAATTAATTTCAGGAAAAAAGATCCTTTCTTGGCTTGGGATCATTATCCAGTAAACATAAAATTTAATGTTGACAATTGCCGAAAGTGACAGTTTCTAAACAAAGTATGATTACCAGAGGGCGAGTTAATATATGCAGTTATGAGCATACAAATATGCGCATATGTATATAATTGCTTAAAATGAGCAAAATGTACACTTAAATGTGTATTTTTGAAACTTAAAATAGACTATCTCTGGGATTTTGCAAACTAATTTCCTCAGCGTTTAAGTAATTGGTCGATGTTTTGAGGTATGCCAAAATATATGTTGCTGCTGAGGACTGTGGAAAGCAATTTAAGTAAGCAAAAAAGTAATTGAGAAATTTGAGTCCAGTTTTGGATGCATTTTGATTTAGTTTGTTTTGGAATTTCCGTAACAAATTAAAAAAATATGTACTAATATGCCAACAACGATACCTCTACACGCATTCCCCTTCTATAACACACTTTGTGTTATTGTAGGGGTATGTGTGCGTAGAGGTATAGTCTTTGCTAATTTGCAACTAACACCCGAAATATGCAAAATATTATTCATGCATGGGCTCAAAGTTCTTATTTTGATGCGAATCACGTGCATGCAAAAGGCTAACATCAGTGAAAGCATACAAGATATGTGACTGCTTATTATCCCGCCCCGCATATTTTCGCGAATTTTTATTTTACTATTTCAGCTCCATCTATTGCACCCGTTGTAGATGTTTTATTTACAGTCAAATTTGCTTGCCAGTTTGATATAAGGTTCATGGTTGGGAAAAATAGTTATTGGCCGCTTGGGAAAATTTCATACTGACCGACATGTCCTTTATTAACTTGTGAAACTGCATATAGTTCGTACTATCGCGTTATCATAAATGATAAAAGCTAAAACTTCAAAACCAGAGAATTATTATACTAAAGTAACTTAATCTGCTAATGAATTTTGTGTAATATTAGAATTTACAAGTCAACCCGATGACATCAAATATTATTGAAGTCCTGGCAGGATTCCCACATAAACTAACAACATTCATCGCTCAGCCACACATGTCACTGACGAGAGATGATTTCCGGCTACTTGCAACATATATGAAAGATGCCAAACCCCAGTTGGAAGTTCTTAAGGTGGGCGATTCGATCGGGACAGAGATGCGACGGTTCCTACATGGCTGCCTTGGGTATTTTCAAACAACTCTGCAAGAACTGGAAATGCACAGAAATCCAACCTCCTTTAAATATACGTTAAGCAGCAATTTCCAGTCCCACATTTTTTCCAAACTGACCAGGCTTCATCTACATGGAGAGCCTTTTGTCAGTTTCCGAGCTCTGTCAGGGTTGCCACGACTTGAAAACCTTCGGTTGTATATTATAAACGGGAGACGTTTTGACCAAAATCGCCGAATTTTAAGGGATAAAGACAATGACACTGACGGAAATATGGCGTGGCCAAAAATGAAACAGTTGCACATTGAAAATTGTAAGCTTAACTTGATCAGTCTTAAAATACTGAAGGGGTGGATGCCCAATATGCAGATAATTAAGATGTCTCTAAGTGAAATAACGTCAAAAGAAGTGCAAATGGTATGGCCCAATGTGACGTTAAATCGTCTTGTACCCAGCGATATCAACTACGTCACGCAGGTTTTAGATTGTGCCATTTGTAATATGAAAATGTCTTAATAATGTTCAGGGCAACCCACATTAAGCTCCAAGGTTTTGAAAATTAAGCTTTTTATGAAATCTTTTTATTGAAAGCTTTTTATCAAAATTAAAACATATTTAGGCATATTGAGCAAAATTGGACTAATTGAGGAAAAAGGATTTTCCAGTTGAAAAGGGTAAATAATGGGAAAATACACAGCAAGGTAGTGGTAATAACCAATTTTTTTTGTTAACGAAGCCGAAAATTTCTGTTCCATGAAGTTGTTTTTAAAAATCCATAATAAATGATTTTTTTTTAAACTAATCTTAATTTCTAAAATCCAGAAAATTAAGTTTCATTTTAACAAAATGAAGCTAAATTTTAAAATAAGCTCCAATTAGGCTTCGAAGCTCCAAGCTGGCTAATTAAGCTTCATAAGCTTCATAAAGTGGGTCAAAATTTAGTCAAAAGTATGCAATATTTGATCCTTATTAATCTTAGGTGGCAACCCATAGTTAGAACTAGCACTAATTGTAAGCTTTGTGATCCGTTTAAGCTCCATGGGTTGGCCGGAATACTGTTTATTCAAACAAGTAATTTTGAATTAATTGATAATAATGACTTCATAAGACGTATTTGCGCAAAAATGTGGGAATGAAATTATTGCATACATACCCTAGCAAGAGAAAGCGCACTCAAAGAAAAATCGACACGAAAAAAATACACTACAAAAATATTAGCCACGCAAATTTGTGTTTCAAACAATACTGTACAATCAAGAGATTTATGTATTCTTATATTTATTCATTATAATTTATTACCAATAACATACATTCATAGGTCAATAAAATGAAATACAGCATATTTCATATTTGATTCCAAAATTATGTTAATTATTTTGTACATTATGCATTTTGTATAATTTAATTTGACTATTTTAAGATTTATATTTAAACTGTACTTTAATGACATCATCATAAAAATCTTCTAAGATGATTGATTGACGATGGAGTGTGCGTTAGCAGCCAATTAGAATCCCTCATCCTGAATTATTAATCAAACGTAATGTATGTAATCCTTGCAAAATTTATTACAGTAATAAATAATTAATAATTATCTCACTTCCACTGGGCTTAGTAATTTTATTTCCCCCTCTCCACTCGGGTCACACGCCGCAATAAGTGGATATGTAGGGTGTGGACATACAGATGCGGCAATATCGCTTTTTGTGTTAATAAATTTCATAATGTCATGCGACTGCTTTTCCCAGACAAACACAGAACCACATGTGGACCCGGAAATTATGTGCTCTTCACCATAGAAATCTGCATCAATTTTGATGTGCCTAAAATAATTAAACGGAGGACATATTATCAAGACCGAACAGAACGTTTATTTATATTATAATTATTTTCCTGCATACCTATCTGTTTCGTGTCCATGGTATTCCAGGGCGTGAGACATATTATGGCCGGGGTTGGAAACCTCATATAGAAATAGACTGTTATTTGGCCCATTTAATAACAGTTGCCCGCATGAAGAATATTTTAGAACAAATTCAAATGTTCCCCCACCCGTCCTCGGGACAGTCAGACTTCCAATGACCCCTATTTGACAAAAATTATTCATATTTGGCCGGCAGCAGAAATATGTTTAAGCATCCTTGGATGCTACAGAATGGCTTACCGTTAGTTCCAGTCGCTAACATCCGCCTATCGTAAAAATCTACGAGACCGTTGGCGGACCCCACTACCAAATGGTTTAGAGAAGGTGAAACCTCAAGTGAAACGGGACAGGGCTCAACTTCCATAGCCACCTCAAGGTGACGATTGGCACCCTTGAAACAAAACAAGCCATTACAGTAATTTTTGCATACACAATAATAACTAATTACAAATCTTGTCTACATTATTAGTTCTTTGCTTGCTTTTAATAAATTAAGTAGTGTCACCTTAATCTCACAATTACAGCTTGCTGTGATCCGTCTGTCGTATTGTCGGATGGTGTTGTCGATACCGCATGTCATAAACACATCGTTGCTTAGTACGACGACATCGTTACATCCTCCATCATGACAGCGATATTTATTCTTTGAATTGGGCATTTCCGTGTTTGTGACCAGCACAGTACCCGATGAATTACAACCGGAGATAACGTTTATCCCATCGCCAAAGAATCGCATCGAACTGTAACAATGTTCATCATCATTTTTGGTTGTCCAAACAACCTATTAAAAATATCCGAATTGGCGACAGAACTTATTTTGGTTTTATACTATGCAATATTATATGGCATGAAAACGATAATTCTGATTCCTCTTACCTCCAACGCATTTTGTTGGGAATTATATCCCAGCACGTTCATTACGGAGTCATCTCCCCCGGAAAGCAACAGGTTCCCGTTAGGATGCCAAATTATTTTATTTGCTGCCATTTTATGAAATTTGCCCGTTTGTGTAAGCTCCATGAGGTTTACCGATGCATCTGTAGGAAAAACAATATTTGACCAAAATTAGTCTTCTTATACCCAGTTAATTATTTTCAAAAATAGTAACAATAAGTATATACATATTTAGAGGTATTATTAATATTATATATGTATCGTTTTCAAATTTGTAATTTGCAGACAGGGTGAATATTTGCGACCTTTCGATTTATGAAAGCCCAATGTCCCAAATCCGTGCAGGACTGGCTGTGGTGCATTATCCTGCTCCATCATTATATTTCAGGCAAAAATAAAAAGTTATTCAAACTGAGCGTAAACCGGAACGAATCCGTGTAACTGTTAATTAACTTAGATGATGAAAATATAGTTATTGCAGATTTGTAAGAAGATTTTAATTTCAAAACTCAATAATTTTGTTTGGTGTCACCGCTAAAATTAATATTACTGATCTGGACTACTCCTTTGCCTCACAGTCTCACACGATCTACATGGCATATAGACATAATTCCCTTTTTGGTTTCATATACAAGAAAAATATAATTGTATTGTCTAATAATTTAATTAACAATAAGTATTGGTAGCTAACGCGGTGCCACGTATGAACAGTAATGCGCTATTTAATTTTAGTTCACATTACTGTTATATATGAATAGAGAAAGTGACAACGACATGGAACTTGGATATTTAGGTATATTATTTTCATTGAAGTCAATTCTTTCAATATTGACTTGATGCGGCTGGTATTTTCATTATGTAAATCACCCGAGAGCCGATATATGTCCTGGAAGATTTCCTTATCTTCGCCGCTGACAAGGAAAGTTTTTTAGGGTAGACTGGATCGGATGTATAAGGCATGTTTACTGTTTTACAAATCCTAAGTCACATTCATGTTTGGGTGAGGTTTAATATCGGTCCTGCTATTCGGTCACCAACATATCATAGTAATTCAAATTAAATTTATTATGCTGAAATTCAAATATGAGATATGGAATTTTGTTTTAGCTAATGTTTGCAGTTCCTGAGATATTTGACATAGCATGACAATCACGACTTTATTAAATCTGAAATCATATTTGCAATTACTAGTAGGATGTTACAATTTGTCAGAATCGTTATATTATTGTTTCCCGAGATCGCCCGCAAGCCCAAACCTTGCTAACACATTGGAATGTTTCCTTGTGCTTAGGAGATATTTCTTAATTGGATTATCTTTGGAATAAGAGCTGAATTGAGTAAATCAAAGGGAATAAAAAGTCTCAGTAAAGGGTAAGGCATACACGGGAGATAACATGCATGAAATCACCGTTTATGTAAAATATCAATATTATAATAATGACAAACACAAAATACAGCACACAAAACAATACATTATGCTTGGCTTAAACCTATCTAGCTACATGAGCCTGGGAGAATCTTATAAAAGTTAATATTCAGAATCAGCCTTCAGAAAGCAGACACAAATGTATTTCAAATTAGTAGGTGTATATTTTTTTTCTTTTATATAGTCAGATATGTACATTGTAATTATATTTATATTTATAGACATTGCACAGTGCGGCAGGAGGCTGACCTTACATTTTGTATGATAAACTGAATAACAGAACAGACTGACTGAATGAATCAAGTATCATTATATGGCTCAGAAAAAAATGTAAGTAACAAAATCAATTTTTAATTTGACGAAACTGAAGTAATTAGAATTTTATGAGCCATAATGAACTTAATCCTGCATTGGTATTAGCAATTAAATTTGATAAGAATTAATGATGATAATATTTACAAAAAATATTCCAATATTGATATATATTTGCTTCTGTTTCTAATTCTGACCACCAAATTATTAGTGTTACATGTAGATTGTAAGATAGTTATGCGCCAAGCAAAAATTGCAGAAACAGACAGTTTATAGATTGCTGATCATTTCAAAACATTTTTTGACATTTAATGAATTATTATTTAGGTAATCAGTAGTCCTCTCAAGTTACCCCGAACCTCGACAGTTTACTTGCGTCCAATTTCTATTATTTAAATTCACAATTCCGTTCCATATTGTAATGTTTAAGTTTTAATTTACTAGCATGTCAAACACCTAAACATTTATAACATTTGAGTAAATAATGAAAATTCACGTCTACTTTCAATAGTCGTACACAATCGATGTTATTTAAAATGAATTTAACCCAAGATAATAATCGTTTGCATGCCCACAAAATTGATGCTTGGGTGATGTGCGCACGATAAGATAAGTATGAATGCTTTTTTTTTGCAAAATTCACAAGTTAGCCAGCTCCTGAATTGCAAAATTGAATTACTTTTATAATTTTTCAGTCTAGTCTTCAATACTGAGGGAGGGACAGAGCCCTTCAACTTGCACCAACATCCTCGGGATTAAATTCGCCCACAGAGATGTCCCATGGCGTAGTTAGACGCCACCAGCCCTTTGGGCAATGACTGTGTTTTTCCTTGTACTAGCATGGCCTTAGACCGGATATCCGATACTTGTGTCAACTTTGCCGCTGTTATTATTTTTTCAGTGCTACACAGTCACTACATTCTTACTTATCTTCATGATCCCATACATGATCTGGATATTTCTAATCGACATGGAAACGCCACACAAGGGTGCAAGGTCATCAAAATTCGTTCGTCGTTGGAACATATGGAAGCAATTGAATGATTATTTTCCCACCAAGCTGGTAAAAACGGTTGATTTGGATCCAACAAAAAATTACTTATTTGGGAATCATCCCCACGGCTTGATATGCTTTGGTGCATTCGGATGTTTCGCAACGGGCGGGAATGAGGCTGAGAAACAGTTCCCCGGATTTAATTTCTCTTTGCTGACCTTCGACCCCAGTTTCACTTCCCATATCTCAAGGGATATCTTTCTCTTATTGGGAATTTGATATTATCATAAAATCACTATGTGCATTGGGTCATTGGGTGGCTGTCGCTTGTTGTGGCATATATATGGTTAGTTTCCTTAATTCCTTTTTCATTAATGCTTGATTCCTTTTCCCAATCTCAGCATTTCATATATCCTGTTGACTTTTGAAAGTCAAAGTCATTCTCTTAATTGCTGGCCACCAAGGGGCGAGGGGGTTGGAAAAATTCTGGTGTCGGTAATGCATTAATTAATTCGCAGAAGGATCCCCCGCATTTACATGAACCACTGCTAAAAAATGTTTTCCCCTTTATTACTGGAGACGTTCACTCTCAACCAACTTCTTTTCCAAAAGTTTAACTTCCTCTCCCCCTACTTTTGGGCATTTGATTACAAACAAAATAATTTTCTTGTGGGTCCCAAGGGGAGCCACTTTTGGACTCCCCATAGAATCCTCAGTAGATTCATCGTTGTGGTCCTGTCAGTCCTGTGGCCATCAACCCATTTGTACGTGATACTCTCCCACGTGTTGCTGGATCCGGATGGGGAGAAGGTCTCCAAAACGGTGGCATTCGCCCATTTCCTCCTCTTGGGAATGACAACCTGGCACAATGGCATCGAATGGCCACGGATGAGCTGGTCTCCCATGCAAATCATATACTGACCTTTCACTCCCGGTTGGAACCCTCCATCTTGATGAGAAAGAGGATCACCTCCCGTTCCCAAATGATCGGAGAACTTTCAAGGGGTAATGTGAGAATATCTTAAGGGAATAATTTAATTAATTTATGTTCCAATAAATATGTATGGATTATTACTCTACGTAATCATAGGGCAAGCATATTTCTGGGTTCTGGAGACAATGGTGGCCATGTTACCAAAACAGTGGCATTTGCCCACTACCTTCTGTTTGGAATGTCAACCTGGCACATTGGAACCTTCTGGGTTCTTAGCTGGGCCGCCGATGACTTGGTCCCCCATGGAAATCAAATACTCGAGTTTCATTCCCAACTGGAGCTGTCCAGTTTGGCCAGGAAGAGGAATCTGGAACTTTTACCAATACTGCGAAACCTTTCAGGGGGTAACTTGAGATAAATATAATCAGACATATCTTAATTCTTTTTTTGTACTAATTACCCCGGAATTGTTGCAGAGGTCAAACTCATACTCAAAACCGGGAGGGGTGACTTTCTCGGAGTTTCAGTCCAGATAACCATCCTCTACGTGAACCTGTCCTTCATCCCATCCGCATTGGGCATGTCCAAGTCACTCAACCTATTTGCCAATTCCCGGGAGGATGTCGCAAACTCCAACCAGATCTTCAAGACTTGCTCCTCCCTGTTCGGCTCCAACATGATTGGCGACATCTTCGCCAAATTCATCACATTCTGTATACATACATATATCAAATGATAGCGATGAAGCCTGTCACACGGTCAGCATGGCAGATGCTTCTTGGGATAAATGGAAGGCTCGAAGGGCATCGATGGGAGACGATGATGAAGTACAGGAATCTCTATCAGATCCACACCCATATTCTGAAGCCTGTGGGATGCTTCCTCTCGGTGGAACAATGTGGACGGAGCCCTATTGCTGGTGCTGACATTCTCGGCTACCATACTTGGATAGAGGTTCCTCTCACCGGTGGCCTACTTGATATCCCTTCTGGTGTCAATCCTCAGCGTATTCTTGATGGTGGTCATGATCCCGATGGCGGTCCTCCCGAATACGTTGAGTGCCCAACTAATTCGGGAGTGGAAGCTGAATGTCGGTAAGTTTGAGAAGGGCTATCCCCGGCTGAACAAAAGGGGCTTGGCCACTTTGAAGCAGCTTGGGTTTCCCCTCGTGGAGAAGGGGATAGTGGATCGGGATGTGGCGAGGGGGATTGTGACAAGGATTATGAATATGACTTGCGATTGCATTGTGATGTTTATGGAATTTTAGTTAAAAATTAATCAAGTGCATAATGTGTAAGCTTGACATACTATAATCGATCCCTTTCATTCATTCTCACTTTACCCCATTACTCATAGTTATGTGAAGCATAGTTAACTTCTAAAAATAGCATTTTGAGCTTTCGAATGAACGAGGTGAAATAGTAATAAAGACTTGGCTTAAAATTTAGTAGGACAAAATTGATAAAAGTGACTGACTGATAAATAGCTGCCAGTATATTGTGAAAATATATGTCGTGGTTTGTTTTTATTCAGTCATATTTCATCATCATATCATATCTCAACCTCCACAGTTACAGTTTACATACAAACATATAATTGCAAATAAATAGTCATACTTCTTTAGACGACATCCGTATCGGTACTAGTGGCGACACCAATTGCCACAGGGTTATCTTCTCGGGTCTCCACCACCACCAATTTGCTTCCATGATCATCACTCTTGCTTGTCTTTTTCCTTGGCCCCTTCTTCTTGTTCGTGCTGGGAAAGACCCTCCCCTCATGGCTCAGTCGCTTGTGAATGTAGAGATAATTCCTAACGGCAAATGAATTCCCACAAATGTCACATTGATAGGGCTTCGACTCCTTGTTCGTGTGAGTCTCTTCATGTTCCTTACGATGTTTGGAGGTGAGAAACGTCTTGTCGCAGAACCTACAAGCAAAACGGCGAGTTCTCTCCCTATGCTTTTTCTGGATATGTAGGTGGAAATGATTCGTCATCACGGCTTTGTAGTTGCAGCCATCGTGAGGACAATGACGTATTTTAAGTCCTTCCTCCGGACCCGGCTCAATCCCATGATGAGTTAACTTGTGCTGAGCAAGTTGCTTCCGTGGTTGCACTGAAGCCCACAAACGTCACAGATGCAGACCTCGGCCTGGAAGTGTTTCAGCGTCATGTGCTCCCTGAGATACTGGCGGAAGCTGTAGGTATTCCGGCAGATCTCGCAAAGTTGGCTGTTCGCCTTGGGAATCCCATGCTTAACAAAACAATGGTTCACTTGCGCATTCTCACCGTCAAAGACAAGTCCGCAGGGGAGACATTCAAGATGGATCTTAATGGTGGGCCCAAATTCATCCCTGGCGTGTTGGGCGGTCATGTGCTCCAGCAATCTGGTGTCATGTCTGACCTCTGCCCCCTCCACTGTCTTTTCGCAGAAGGATTTGTCACAGTAGTAGCAGGACATCCGGTCAACCTCTGGGTGGTGGATGGCTCGGTGAAAGCGCCATTCTGGAAAATTGCGGTGGGTGGTTGGGCAAAGTTGACAGGGATGAGGACGGGATGGAGCCTTCTTTGGCTTAGGTCCTGTTATACATCGTAATTCGTGTGTGGTCCTGTCCCCCTCAGTAAAGAATCCTTTGGAGCAGGCATCACACTTCCAGATTTTGCCGGGGTCGAACTTAATTTTTGTGAATTTTTCGGTGATAGTTTCCGAGGGAGTTGGTTGATTCCCATCATGCTTCTCCTTCCAATGATTCTCACGAAGGTCAGCATCTTCTGGGAAGAATTCCAAGCATTTGACGCATTGATAGGGCATTCCTAATTTTAAAAAAACATATTTGGTACATTTAGCAACCTGAGCTTTTTTAAATTAACTGTCTGGACTAGTGCACAAAATTTTTAATTGGGATTGAATTGAATTGGAAACTTACTTAAATGGATTCCCAAGTGCTGGGCATATCTTACGACCGAGTACTTTTTAACCTTTGGGCAGTTTGGGCAGTCGTACAAACAAAATCGATAGTAGTTGGAAATGGAAGGCGCAACCGACGTTCTCTTTTTAGTCTTTTTACTTTCCCGGACAAACAATATCTCCGATTCTGAATCGACTTCTGAATCCTTTTTTTGCTTCGGACCTGGAAGTGGCTGAAGTTGTTTCAGAATCTGACAATGGAGTTGGAGGTGAATCTGGAGGAAAGTGACTTGAGTTGATGTGTGCAATTAAATCTGCTTCACTGGCATAAACTTCATTGTTGTCGCATAGGCCGCAGTAAATCTGATTTTTTGGGGTGAACCTCTTCTTGGACAGGTAGGGTAGCCAGAGGATCATCGTGTTCTTGGTCGGAACCCCCAACAGGACTAGAAGGGGGAAGGTCACCGAGGTCAATCATATTTTCATCTTCTGAATCCAAATCGACCACCACAGGATCAGGGCCAGCAGTAGAATCACCCGGGGGTTGCAGATCTGCCACTGTCATCTTCTTCCTCTTGGACGGACTGTGACTTTGACTTGGCATATTTATCGCAGCCGACGTCGACTTCAGTCCCGGGTACTGCCTGACCTTCACAAAATTCTGGATCTGGAGCAGGGTCCGACGCTCGGTCAGATTATGACTAAAGTTCTTCATCGTGATGGACATGGGGGCCCTTGGGGTATCAATGGTCCCTTTCATCTTCCCCACGATCTTCAGTTTACATTGGTTTAATTGATTCTGGAGCTTATCGATGGCCACTTTGACGATCCTTCCATTCCCAATGAGATTGTGACAAGAGCTGCAAAGCCTTATCCAGTTCCCTGGCTTATCCAATTCAGACAGATAAGCAGTGGCTTGGGGAAGGGGGATTTCCAAGAGGTTATGGAGGAAGAATGGGATAGAGGAGTCTTCTGGACTTGGAAGGAGTTTTGATTTGGAGTTGCTGGTAGTCAAGGTCACGTTAACACAGCAGACGAAACAAGTATGGCTTGGTGGCTGGAGGGACTGGAATTCAGGTGCCTGTAGGATATTATGTAGGACACAAAACATGTTTAATTTACTAGTTATATTTATGTGCGTTGCAATCTTGCAAATAGGGAAGGGATATTTAACAAACAGATTGTAGGTAATTTATGATTTAATTAAGTAACGGTCTGTGACTGACTTTCTCTTTGTTTTCAGCATTCTCTTGTCGTTTTCTCTGCCGACTGATGGTTGCCAGTAAAGCGTTTTTAGCACGCGCTATCCGGCCCAGTTTTCGTTTAGGCATATTTTACCTGTTAATTAAAATATAGGTTGTATAATTTGATAAAAATATTATTTACTAAGTGGAGTTTAATGTTTAATTACACCACATAGCACTATTTAATTACCTATATTAGTAGCACAGGCACACTTTACAATCTTCTCCACTTACAACACACGACTAAACACGACAGCAATTAGCAATAATTAAAAATTCAGGAAAATATTTTTTCTCTTCTATTTACAATTTACACTTACACAAGTTCAAGTTCACCAAA
The DNA here is from genome assembly GCA_034700485.1 of Pseudosinella alba. Lineage (NCBI taxonomy): Eukaryota > Metazoa > Arthropoda > Collembola > Entomobryomorpha > Entomobryidae > Pseudosinella > Pseudosinella alba. Next base: position 18,785 of record JAQIXQ010000234.1, on the reverse strand, counting down.
AGCAAAACATCCCATTTCACTTGGACTCCCTTTCCGCCTCTCACTTGGGCTATAATGAGGATGAGAGATGGATTATTAGCAGGATTGCTGATCGATGATGCATGAAAGGATTGAATTGAAGATGTAGAGTTGCATTGTAGAAAATAAATGATAATGAAATAATGACACGGATTAAATGAAGATGGAAGAGAAAAAATACAATTAATTGGTGCAGAATTTCAAATGACTCTGAACAGCATTAAAAATAATTAGACAGCTTAAATATTTTTAATCATCCGCATCCCGTGAATCAAGTTTAAAACGACTCTATCGATTTATAACAATTTCAATTACTTTAAAAATATATTGTCGAAGTAAATGGATGGCCAAAAATAAGTAATAATAAGTATTATTCAGCTTAACTACATAAGTATGGGATATAATTAATTATCATTAAGAGTTTTTAATTTAAATTACATAATATATTTTCATAGCTACTCTCAAATGAAGTCTAGTCCGGTACTGGATGGAATATCGCCCATTTCCCCAGAGTTATCTTGAGTCTCCGTCTCCATGGCGACAGGTCCTTCAACGTTTCCTCCAATACTATTTCCAATGTCCGTCCTTGTCTTTGGCTTCCTCTTCCTATTTGTGCTGGGGAAGGTCCTCTTTTCATGACTAAGTCGCTTGTGAATGTAGAGATAGTTCCTCACGGCAAATGAATTCCCACAAATGTCGCATTGATAAGGCTTGGACTCCTTATTCTTGTGAATCTCCTCATGTTCCCTAAGATGACTTTGAGCAATAAACGTCTTAGCACAGAACCTACAAGTATAAGGTCGAGTTTTCTCCGTATGTCTACTCTTGACGTGGCTGCTCAAACAGTACTGCTGGACCGCTTTGTAATCACATCCTTGATGGGGACAGGCCAGTACTTTGAATCCCTCCTCGGGACTGGGCTCAATCCCATGCTCAACTAGTTTATGATGAGCTACTCCTATCCTCTTGGTGAAATTCTGGCCGCAAATGTCGCAAATTGAAGCCTCACTCTGGAAGTGGGCGACGGTCACGTGCCTCCGAAGAACTTTTGCCAGGCTGTAGGAACAGGTACAAATTTCGCAATGATGACAACTCTTGGTCCCATGGATTCTCAGACCATGCTCATTGTGCAAGGTCTCCGAGTTGAAGACGAGCCCGCAGGGTGGACATTCCAGGTGGATCTTAATGACGCCGAATTCATCCCCAGTATGTTGGCTGACCATGTGTTCCTGCAGCTTCATGTCATGTCTGACCTCAACCCCTTCAACAGTCTTTTCGCAGAAGGACTTGTCACAGTAGTAGCAGCTCATCTTGTCCACTTCCGGGTGGTGGATGGCTCGATGGAGTCGCCATTCTGGGAAATTGCGGAGGATAGTGGTTGGACAAAGTTGACAGGGGTGAGATCGAGTTGGAGTCCTTTTCGCTCTAGGCTGTGTTGTAGCGGTACAGCGGAGTTCATGTGAAGTCCGTTCCGCCTCAGTAAAGAATCCTTCCAGGCAGTTGTCACACTTCCACATTTTGCCGGGATCGAACTTAATTTTTATGAACTTGTCCGTAATTGTTTCTGAAGGATTTGGACCTTCGTCAATAGCTTGGTGCTTCTCTTTCCAATGGTTCTCTTGAAGATCCGCATCTGGGAAGGATTCCAAGCACTTGACGCATTGATAGGGTCGTCCTAGAATGTCAGAGAAATCAGAATATTGCGTAATTAATTAGCAATTAAGTTAAGTATAATATTGTAACTTAAAGATGAGTAGAGTTAGTAAACTTACTGAAATGTATTCCCAAGTGCTGAGCGTATCTTATCACCGAATACTTTTTAACCTTGGGGCAATGTGGGCAGTCGTACTCGTAACAGGCATACGCAGAAGAGGACGATGGCCGCAGGTCCCAGGAGGAGGGCTCTCCCCGTGTTGAGGTCGTTGAGGATGATGGAAGTTGGTGGCATGTCTGAGTATGGGATATTAAATCCGCTTCATTCTCGTAAGTTTCACTGTCCTCGCATAATCCACAGTAAAGCTGATTCTGATTCATGCGATGGGCAGGATCAGGATCACCATCATCCTCCACTTTGATAGGACTTGTCTCGCAATCAGTGGCAAGAGGATCCTGAACTAGATCTTGACCTTGATCTTGACCTTGGTCGGAATCTCCTCCGGGACTTGCAGGCAGATACTGGTTAAGGTCAATCATGTTTTCATTTTCCGTGCCATTACCCTCCAACTCAGGAACAGGAACAGGAGGGGGACCTTGACCTTCTTCAGCAGAAATGACCTTTTTCTTCTTCAAGGGACCACCTGCCCTACTTGCCTTGTACTTCACCTGATTACGATGGATCCTGGAAGCGGGGTTCAGAACGGCGTATTGCCGGCCCTTCACAAAGTCCTGAATTTGCAGCAACGCCCTGCGTTCAGTAAGGTCCTGACTAGGATTGTCCATCCTGATGGAAGTCGCCGGGGCCCTTGGGATGTCAATGGTCCCTTTCATACTCCCCAGGATCTTCTGCTTGCATTGTCTGAATTGGGATTGGAGCTTATCCAATTCCTCCCTCAGCTCCCTCCCCTTCACAATGAGCTGGTGGCAGGGCGGACAAAGCCTGATCCAGCTTTCCGGCTTCTCCAGCCCCGCAAGGTAGGTCATTGCTTGGAGCACCGGAAGTTCCAGCATGTGCTGGAGAAGGAATGAGAAGAGTTCCGGAGGTGGAAGCGGGTTGGATTTGGTGACCTTCGAAGTCAAATGGGCACAGCAGACGAAACAAGTCCGGCGGGGTGGTGGTGGTGATGGCGCCCGACTTTGACCTCCTTCGGCAAGATCCTCCGTTTCCATAATAGCACAATCAACATCTTCATCAACAGTCCCCAATTCAGGCTGTCCCCGATCATCACAATTAACTAATGACGATGCCAGTTTACGGTTAATACAGTTCCGCTTCCAACCTTCCGTAGCCCTCTTGGCACAAGCCACCCTAGCAAGGTAGAATTTTGACCGCCTCCCCATGATCAATGTTGATGAGGATCGCCCTCCTGTTCAATTAACTAATTAACTTTAAACTCGTGCAATCACTGAATACACTCACTCGCTTCGGTGTTCGGTTAGGTGGCACACACGGCAATTAGCAATTGTAATTAAAAATTTAAAAGTTCACTTTCTAATCGAAAAGAATGAAAGAATAAGAGCTAGCGAGCTCGTCCCAGTTGTATTTACAATAATTTCACCAAAAACCCAAACATTTCATTTCAACTTACTGGCCTTGCCGCTTCAACTTTTGCTTCAACTTGACTAGCAAACAAGACACATGAGCTTATATAGGCACTATTATGCTAAAAAATGAACAAAGTCTAGCAAAGATGAAAGAGGTTTGCTTGCATTGCATTGCTAACGCTAAGCATAATATCGATAATATGCATGAAAATATACAATTATGACGAGATGAAAAATAAAAATGACTACAATTAAAATTAAAGAATCTTATGACAATTAAGACAAATATACTGAACTGTTTATTATTCTCGATCATGACTAAGGACAAATGAGCTAAGCTGACTTGACGGGTTTTGAGGTTTTGGTTTTGATATAAATACATATTTTAATTAATTATTTACAGTCTTTAAAAAAATGCTTAAAAGTAATATGTTTATTTGGCTGGCATTTTCATATTATGGCGTACTACATTAAATATAACTATATTACCAAATCTTCTTCTCATTTCATTAATTATCTAGCAGTAGCCATGTGGTTTAATTTTAATTATTGATTAATACCTGGTTTTATCCCTATGAGTTAAATAGCTCAACACACTCAGCGAGAAGAAGAGGACGCCAATGCTAAAAAACGAGATATAGCTCAAGATGAGCACATTCTGCTCAATAAACTTCCCCGCCACAATCGGGTAAATGGACGCCATTGACGCCCCACACACGATCATCAGTCCCCCCATGAAGTTGGTGAACTCCAAATACCTCTCCATATACGCACTGATTGATCCATAAATGCTGGAGAAGCCCAGTCCAAAGAGGATCCCCGAAGCCCACAAAAATGGGAGTGACCCACTGGCCCAACCAATTAGCAAAATGTTTCCAATTAACGCCAGGACCAAGTTCCCCCACAGGATTAGCTGGGAGGAGACATTAAAGACGAAGACGAGGATCATGGCAATGGCCCTTCCCGCTGCGAAATTTGCCGTTAGTCCTGTAAGGGCTTTGGAAGCCTCATATTCGGACAGGTGGAGGTCTGAACTTTGACCAAATTTGGGGAAGAACTGGAACATGCACATTTCCATCCCCTGGTAGAAGCCATAGAACATGCAGCAGAGGACCACGACCCTCCACTTCCGCCAGGACCAGGAGCAGCAAGATCTTCCTCCTGAACTATTCATTTCAGATTCCTTCTTCTCCGCACGCTGGGGGCCGTGGGAGGTTGAGGAGGACCCCTCATGGAATACTTCTGGTGGGGGTGGACGATATGGGAGGAAGATGAACAGGAGTAGTTGGCAGAGAGCCGCCCCCGTGATCAGGAAGCCGACGATGGTGAATGGGATGAGTAGTTTGTCCGAGTCCGACTCAAGATCAATGACTTGGCTATGATGTATTTTGGAGGTGTCGTTAATGAATATTAGGTCATCATTAGCATGAGAAATGTTGAAATCCGTTTGATCTGGAGATCTCTTCGGGGTGGTGGAATTCGTGGGGTCACCATGACCATCCCTAGCCCTACCATTATTGTCCTTCTTGTCGGCCAGGAAAGGGGTCATAATCACTGGTGCCATGCAGGTTCCAAAGGCATAAAAGAAGTGCTGGGCCTGGACATAAGGAGGGCAGTCCTTCTGCATCATTTGCATCAACCACACGAACTGACCGGCATCATAGGAAGCGGAGCAAAAGCCGAGGATGGCCACCGAGACAAAGAGCAATGGCATGGTGGGGCAGTGTGGCGTCACGAACATCATGGCAGCCATGGTGGATAAGAATGTTATCACGGCTAGTTGACGGTTCACATAGTTGTAGATGAAGCCACCTGGAATCAATTTTAAAGTAACCACCAATCTAGTATCGAATTCATCGACATATCAACGGTTCTATCATTTCACGAGTTTAATTAATGTAAAAAAAAATTAACTTACCAAATAATGCCCCAGCCAAATAGCTTATAGTTAGGATGGTGAATAGCCTGGAAATGGTCTCCCCGTCCGTATGAAATTTGTGTTGGAGTGTGGTAATCACTGGATCATAGGTATTAAAAGAGCAGCCCTAAAAATATGAAATTAAAATATGCATGATTAATTCCATAATAATTACAAAACTGGGTCATAAATTAGTTTATAATTTTATCTACTTTTTTGATCATTTTTATTTTTATGACTGCTCACCAGTGTGATGTTCCCATAAAAGACAGCAATTGAAGTTAGGACCTTTAGCTTCCGGGAAAGGGGCTTCCTCTCTTCCGGGTTTCCCGAATCGGTATAAGTAATGGATCCATATGAGCGGGAGGAGGCGGACAGAATCTGATCTGCCGGCTCATTACTATTAATAGTACTCATGGCGCTGTCAATCTGACGTTGGATATTAAAAATGCAATTCTAAATCTTTAAAAAAATCTTCCAAAAGCAACACCACCCAAAAAGTAAAACACTTTATGACAAAGTAGTTAGTTTTAGTAGGAGGACAAAGTAAATTCCGGATTTATAGTGAGTTGCTATAAGTACAATATGAATGTCCGGAGTGCAGAGTGTCTGACTGACTGGACGAGACTAAAAGTGGCTAAAATGCAGTCGCTTCTGTACTCATTTAGTTTGGTAAAAAAAGCATTCGTTACGTTTATGATACAATGAAAATGAGTCATGATGATTGCATGCTGGTTAAGTAATCTTTGTTTTTATGCATTTTGACTTGAGCAATTCATTCATTCATTAACTAGTCCCATGCTTATGCTTATGCTTAGCTTACAGAATACATGAATTGATATTAACATTTCTTCGTAACTTTTACTTTACATTATCCTGAATGTAGGCATTAATGCTTTTTATCTAGAAGGTTGTTGATTTGATTCTACTTACGTACTTTGTGTTCGCCAAAGCCAAGCCAATTAGCTGTTCATGTTAAAAACTCATTTAAATGACCCCGTAACCAAATAACAAGTTATGTTATTATGTTATGGATGGATATATGGATAAACAACCTCAATTTATTATCATTTTCAACGTGATGATGGTACCGTGGAAAATTTTTGACACAGACACATTATTATCGTCGGAATATTTTCAGAATTACATTTTAAAAAAGTGATATAGGTAGGTAGGATATTGGAAACGACCTGACGTAAGTAAAGTCCACTTTCTTAGGAAATGTGAAATGTCACACATTTATTTCTCTTTCATAGGGCAAGAGGGAAATGGGATGTGTCTTTAAGTTAAACTTTAATATGTCACAGGCCATTGCTTGATTGGTTATATACGAAAAGAAAGAAACCTACCATCTCAGGAAGGAATTCTAAATCATTGTATGTACTAAACTGTTTAGTAAACTGTCATTTCTTTTTCTTTTCTAAATCCACCGATGATGATCCAATGGTGATGATTATAATGTACAGTAATATTGCAATGCAATATAAATATGTATAGAAAAACATCGATATGAATATGAACAGATAGTTATGGCAAAAAGTAATATTTTTATTGGTAAATTTTGCAATAAAATATGCTAACAAAAACTACTTATTAATTATTTATTATTATTGTTGAATGAGAAAATAGAGGAAATTAACTTTACTTGACCTTGCACAAGACTACTGGGGATTTGTACTAAAGATCATTAGGCAAACGAAGATGAGATTAAGCGTAAAATTCAGCATGGGAATTTGCATTTTTGACAGCTAGAGTTATAATTGGTTTCAGGAGTTGAGTAAACTTTTACCAAAACAAAAACAAAACATATATCTATTAGCCGTAAAAACATACTTGTATGAATCTAATTAAATTGGCATGATTTTTATGATCTGTTCCTTTTCCAAAATGATAGCCATCAACAAATTAAAGAATTTGGCATAGGCCAGGGTATATGAAAAATATCATTCCACTTCATGTCATGGAAAATGTTACAGAGGAAAATTCCGTTGCTGGAACTGGGACAAGATATGATCGGATAAGATATGAATGCTTCATAATATTCTGATCCAGCTATATACTACCTTTAACTCAGTCTCAAATGCTACTGGTGCTGCTGGTAATGGACACGGACTAGGTCGCAGGGTTATCTTCTCATCAGGTTCCCACCGCTGTCTCGACATTATTTTCGCGACTGTTTCGCTTCCCCTTCCTCGACCTCTTCTGCATCAGAGTATCAGACGCTTCGACCTCGTTGGTTTTTGAAGCGCGAGCTTTCTTCTTCCCCTTCCCGGAATCCCTTTTCGTGAATTTCCTTGGAACATCTTGGACCTGGTCCCCATGCTTGTTGTTAACATGAATCCGAAGATTATGTCGATGAGCATATTTCAGTCCGCAGACTTGACAAGAAAATGGCTTCTCTTTGGTGTGGGTCCGCATGTGCTCATCTAATTTATTTTGATTGAGACATTTCTTGGAGCACAGGCTGCAGAGAAACTCCCAACTCTCCGGTCCTGAATGGGAAAGGTAATGTTTGCTTAACTTGTATTGATCTTTAAATTCCTTCCCACAAAATTCGCAAACCCGCTCCTGCCCCGCGTGAGACTTGAGATGTTGATTTAAATGTATTTCTCCGACAAAAGACTGGTTACATTTTGGACACTGGAGCTTTTCGCCCCCTTCGATAGGATCCTCCAGGGATTGATGGAATGTCAAAGAGTGCTTTAGGTGACGTTCCAAATCCTCTTCAGTCTCAAATACTTTCGGGCACTTGGGGACGGAGCAGGGGATAAGCTTAGCTGATCCCAGATGGGCCTTCAGACGATGAGTTCGAAGGTGCTTGAGTAGGTGGTAGCTTTTGGTGCAATCCTGACACTTGTACTTCCTGCCCTTGGCGAGCTTCTCCGCCCGTTGACTGTCGTATGCCTTGTGATGAAGTTGAAAGTGGGCTCGGAGCTGACTCTCAGTTAAAAAGTAGGCAGAACAATTGGCATATTTACACTTTTTGATGTGTTCCGGAGTGGTGGCGTGGGTAAGGTCATGATGAGTTTTGAAATGATCAGCAAGTTCGGCTTTAGGTAGTCTGTAGGAGATTGTCTTACAAATGGCGCAATGTGGCTTGTTCAGAGTTAGGGAGTGATGACCTTTCAGATAATGGAGCAGAGTTCGGATGGAATTCCTGGATTTAAAATCGCACCGAGGACAAGTATAAATATATTCCTTCGTGGTTTGTTTCTCTTGAGGACTATGCCGGAGCTCATGTGTCAACAACTTTGGGAGGTACTCCACCCTGGTGTCGCAAACATGGCAGGGGAATGAGCCATGCAGTTTTTCATGTGCTTCAAAATCTGCCGAGGAGTATACTGCGAGTCCACATTCGTTGCAGAAGAAGATGGCTTGAGGGAGATCGATCAGGGCTTGGACGCCCTGGTCCTTAGAGCAGGATAGAACTTCGACCTTGATGCTTGTTTCCGGATTATAAGAGGCCCCGCAGTTAGTGGATTTGCGATGAGTTAGGATTGAGGTAACATCTTCGAACAAGCCGTTGCAGTCGGGACATTTTAAACGAAAATTGGAACGATAACCCTCGCTTCTTTTCTTTTTCTTCTTGGTGGATTTTGATTTGGACTTGATTGATGTTGTGGCTGTGATTTTATTTGGTCGAACTGAGTAAGTGCTATTAATTCTAGGCATGGGCGGTGATATGAGTGGGTCGACTGATTCAGCGTTATCGCCACTGTCATATTCATCCTCATCAGAGGATGGAGCCCAGCACATGCTTTCACTGGTGTCACTGTCATCGTCATCTTGATTAATGTCCTGATTCTCCAAGGGTGATGCTGAATCTTTTTCACCTCCGTTATCATTATAATTGTTAGTGATGGGGTTGTCGTGAGCTTCTTTAATGTGAGACTGCAGCCTTGCTTCGGAAGAAAATGATTTATCGCAATTCGTGCACCGGTGAGATGTACGCAGTCCTTGCTTCCTTCTGTAATTATTAACTGGACTACTGATGATGTTGCTTACTTCCTCCAGAGCAGCTTCAAACTCTGGTTCCACCCCAAACTGAGGTTCTTCTTGATTGTCTTCCGCTTGTGAGATTTCGATATGCTCCGCTTTTATTGTAAAAACAATCTGAGGTTCTGAAATGGTGTCCTCTTCAGCCACATCCGGAACAGAGTCAGTTCGAACTAAGGAAGTGGGGTTGACCTCATAACCTTCTTGGTTGCCCTGCGGAGGATCTGGATCTGGATGGTGAGAGGGGCAACGTGACACTTTCTTTGCTCCTTTGACCAGAGTCATACCACGATCATCATTTGCATCTGCTTTCCTTTTCCTATTTCTTCTACCTACAAAAATAATAAATGATTCTGGTCAAGCATGTAATTAAGGAAACATTAACTAAAGCCAAAATGTAATCCCAATTTCAAATTGAAAACGCCCAATGTAAGTTTGGATTTCGTACTTTCAGTAGGGAGCTTGAGCTTGTCCAAGATTAACTTAAGGCTACTTCCCGAGCCGTTATCATCGTCATTGACACCACCAGTGCTCCTGGAATCGTCAGTAATGTCAGTATTTGGTCCTTGGCCAATTTTCGAACTGTCCACCGGCGAATCATCGTCGTCATCATGGCGTAATCTGCACTTAAGTATAAAGCACATTTTAATTACTTACAATTAGTTAACTTCATCTTTTAAGTAGGTTGACAAAACTATGGAAAAGAAAAAAATCTGAAATTGTGGAGAGGAACATTACCTTAAATTGGAGGAGTTCGGAACGCATGCTCTCCCAAATTGTTCAGAAGGCGCTGTTCTTTTTGGCGATTCCAACTTTACAATGGACACTTTTGGAAAGGTATTATTTGCCTTAGTCATCTTCCGCGAACCTGCAAAACAACCGAATCAAGAGGTTTCTTTTTAATTTTAGTTGCATTCAACTTGACTTACTCAAGTTATGACATAGCTAAATCTGATAATAATTGTTAATTAATTATAATTCAACTAAAAAATATACATTTTTCAATCAGCGACTTCCTCTTCCTGATCATTGCGTTCACCATCTCATCCGCGTCCCTCCATCCATTCCCATTTTGATTTACATTGACCTTGATGACCTCTCCATCCCCCTCCATTTTCTTAATGAATTTCCGGAAGCCATTAATTCTTTGTCCCAGAATGGGACTCTTCCCCTCCTCCCCCTCCCCTTTCCCCTCCAAAATGCTTTTCACCCTCTCCACCTTCCAGTTGAGGAACAGCTCAATCCTCTTCAGATCATTATATAACTGGCAAAATGACTCCATCAGCTCCAGACAGTTTCCACAGGAGCTCATTCCGGTCATCCCCACGACCCCTCCATAACTGATGACCTTCTTCTTTCCCCTTTTCATTGTTGGTTCATCCCCACCGTCATCCCCACTGGGGATGAGGTATCGCTCCAATAGCTGGAAAAATCGTTTATGGATCTTCTCCTCCTTTGTCGACCTTGACTCCGACACCTTTCCATATTCAGCAACAGTACTCCCACAGGTCCCACTTGTGTGACCTTTGGTCCTGGCTGTGGTGGTGGGGTTCCCTTTCCCAGGGGAAATCTTGAGGCAGACTGGGCAGCAACTTGACATTTTTATCTATTCACTATTTAGTTCATGTGCAAAGCAGATACACTTTAACACTCTCGTGTAGTTACTAAATTACTTTAATTAGACAATTAAAAACTTTTCCTAGAATTTGAAATTAAAACTCAACTAGGTAAACATTAAGAACAAAACAGCCTTCAAAGACTGACTGAAAGACCGGATCACCTGTTCTTACAGCTGAACCAACATGAAATGAGCTTGACTTGATCTTTGTTCATTTGGCCATAGCTTGGCTTTTGCATAACATTTCATGTCATGCATCATGGGGGAAAAGTCAAGCCGAAAAAAGGCAATCCATTTTTTGTCTCTATTATGAAAAGATGACACGACGAATTGATAAATGTCTAGTCTAGAGGTCAGGGGACCTTAACACGTGACCTTTGACCCATTTCTCCAACTCCACCCACCTTACTCTTACCTGAACTCTAACTATCGAAGCCAAAATAAACTATAGGACAATATCACGTATTTTCTAAAAAAAAAAATAGCATGCTCCATCACTCCGACCAATATATAGCAATCATCCCATACACTCATTCCTGGAATGGAGCCAACGGAGGTAATTTAATTATGTATGTACTGATGTATGATGTGTCATCAACATCAATGACGACTCGGTAAAGTCGACTTATAATTATATTAATTATGGTACGCGATGCGATGGCTGGATCTGAGAAATAACTATAATCTCATTCGTAATCCATAGCATTTATATGTAGCCTGCTTTGTCCTCCTCCAATCTATAATTTTATCTCTTCCGATCTCCGATTCAGTTAGGGCACAACGTATCTACAAGTGACCAAATATATGAGCAGAAAAATATAAAATTAATTTTGAAATACGTAAAAATCCTTTGACCAACCACCTCCGGTTACTGAACTGACTGTGGACCGCATCGCACAAGTTAATTGAGAAAGGTATATCATGGCTCTTGTTTGAATCGATTTTGTGTCCAAACAATATATTTAAAAAAATATAAAATGCGTCTCAAATCAAAGTATCAACAATGGCACGTAATTACAACCATTGATATCATATCATGTTGATCTTATTCGAAAATATATACAGGGCGGCCTAGAATGTAGTCCCCGTCTATACTCTATTCTGATGGAAATTAAGCAATATATGTGTAATTGGAATATAAAAGTCAAGTCAGTCGGAATCAGAATAGTTTATACAGATAAGTTATTTCACAATTTATTATAAACTGACGATGAGCGAGTAGCTCCATTTTCATATCTACTTCCGGAAATGACGAGGTGCGAAATATAAGTAAGCATACTATTATTGTAATTGTGGGCTTTATCGGACCGACATAAGCACGATGATATACATAAATGATGATGTGATGATGATATTGATGATAAATGGACAATGGATCTGGATGAGTAACGCCCAAGTTTCATAAAAAAAATCTGGAATCTAAGTAAACTGTGAAGTTTCAGTATATCACAAAACAGACTATACCCACAAGCAATTTTCAGTGACCATTTCATTAAACTGAATTTTTCAGATCACTAGTTGCGCTTCAACCGCTCACATATTTTTTTTTATTTAAAACAAATTTTTCATATTTCCAGAATGAATTTCGGTGGAAAGTTGCTATTTGTAGGTGTGGCCTTGGGTCTTTTGGCAGTTTGGGTAACCGTGACTGAAGCCGACGATGTGAGTACTTAAATATTAATTAATTTTAATATTATTTTAATACTCTACATCTGGCAACTTAATAATTGTACTTGTCATTACCGTGACTTTTATGGTATTCAGACTTTTGACTTGGCAGACTGTAAGAAAATCATGGGCAGGATTGCCAAACGGACGCTAAAGGCATTTGGACAGTGTTCCAAAGAGCTCAAGACCAACACCACCGGGGACAGGGAGGAGTTCGAAAAGAAACTTGGGGTAATTTGATACAATACAGGTCTAATAAGTAGAATAATCTGATCTATAAGTATATTATTAACTGTTAACTAATGTATGACGATGATGTCCATTGTTATCTGATAGTGTGCGGTTAAATGTACTCTCTTCAAAATGGATCTGGTGAGGGGAATCAATTAATTAAGCAATTTAAAAAGCTTCCAAAATTATTTTCCCACAAGAACTTATGAACTTTTATGGGTTCTTGCTTCGACTAATTTAATACTATTTTTTGCAGCTTGACGAGGCTGGGAAAGTGACCCGAGACAAGATTCAGAAGTTCATGGATGAAATGGTCCCCCAAGATGCTCATGAGTTTGGCCATGAACTTAGTGCGGAATGTAATGAGTCTTACGGTAAAAAATCCTATTCGAAATACTCAACTTAAAACAATATAATGGCCACCATACATTTTTCTCAAATTAATTCAAATCCTACAATTAATACATAATTCTAAATTGTAATTAGGAACTAAACTGGATCCAAACCAAGAATACTGTGAATCTTACAGTGAGTATGCAACCTGCATGCAAAATACTATTGCGGACTTTGCTGACAAGACGGTAGGAACACTACACATTTATTTCTCAAAAGCTTTGAATTCGATTAAACTGTTTAATTAACCTGATCTGATTCTCTGTTTCTAACTTCGAATCCTAATCCTATTTATAGAACTGCCACCCAGGAGGGATACCCGGATGAGTTTAAAATTTCAGAATTGGAAGCAAATAAATATTATTAAAAGGGAAAAAATTAGAAACATTTTAAAACTTTTAATAACGTAACTTTAAGAATTTTTTGACTTACATAAATTATGTTCTTTTGCATATTTAAATATTACCCAAGTAGGGGTTTGAATAATAAAGCTTATCGCATTTAGAATAAATAAATAAAATTCACAAACTGAGGAATACTGACGGGTGCACCAAAATTGCTGCACCCGTCTTCATATTCATTTCACTTCATCATGTCGACGAGTTCGGCACCGGTGGTGGCGGATCCATTGGGGGAGGGAGGTGTGGTTCCGAACCTGTCTGAGTTTCGCAATTTCCGCCAGAAGTAGCCTTTGGCGTCCTCTTCTTATTTGTGCTGGGGAAAGTCCTCCCGGCATGGCTCAGCCTCTTATGAATATAAAGGTAATTCTGAACGGCAAAGGAATTCCCACAGATCTCGCACTGATATGGCTTGCTATCCTTATTCTTGTGAATCTCCTCATGCACCTTGAGCTTGCTCGAATTCTTGAATGTCTTCCCACAAAGTTTACAGAGGTAGGGGCGAGTCTCCGCCCGGTGATTCATCTTGATATGGTTCCGAAGGGAACTTGGATCTATGGCCTTGTAGCTGCATCCTTCCGTAGGACAGATAAGTACCTTATATTGATCAGCAGGGTCCGGCAGAGTCCCATGCTGGACTAATTTATGATTAGCCAGTTTCATTCTTCGGGAGCACCTCATTCCACATATGTCGCAGATGGAAATCTCACTCTGGAAGTGGTGAATGGACATGTGCGACTTGAGCAAGGGAAAATTGCAGTAGAAATTCTGGCAAATGTGGCAGCGATTGGCTCTATTTGTTGGGGTGGCATGCACCTCCAAAAAATGTTTTCCGTAGAGACCCTCAGTGTCGAATACCAGAGCGCAAGAGGGACACTCTAGTAGGATCCTAACTCGGGTGCCATAGATGTCACCGGCATGGCTGCGCATGTGCTCTTGCATTTTGCTGTCGTGTCGAGCCTCCACCCCATCCACAGTCTTTTCGCAGAAGGATTTGTCGCAGAAGTAGCAGGACATTTGGTCAACTTCCGGGTGGTGAATGGCTCGGTGAAGGCGCCACTCTGGAAAGTTGCGGAAGGTTGTTTGGCAAAGTTGACAGGTTTGTGGGAGCAAGCCCAACTTCTTCTTCTTGACGGGAGGTTGTTCGATCGACTTGCAGATTGATTGCTGTTCATGTTCATTACGATCCAGCTCAGTGTAGAATCCTTTGGCGCAGTGGTCGCATTTCCATATTTCACCAGGGTCAAACTTTATCTTCACAAAGTGGTCACTGATCAACCCGGAAGGAATTAGGTTATGTTGATCTGAACTTGGACCATCATTATCGGCGTGCTTCTCCTTCCAGTGTGCCTCCCACAGTTCGGAATCCTCTGGGAAGAACTCCATACACTTATTACATTGATAAGCTCGTTCTGTTTGAGAGATAGGAAAAATGAAGCAAGTTACAGAACAGTTTATTTAATTTTGCCGGATTACACATGACTCGATAATTATTATAAAACTGGAAACTTACTTAGGTGAATCCCCAAGTGCTGGGCATACTGCGTCACAGAATAACCCTTAATCTGGGGACAATTCGGGCAATTGTATTCATACGACTTAAATATGTTGGTGGAGCTGACACGATTTAGCACTTTCTTGCGTTTTGGCTTTCCATCAGGTATTTCCAGGCTCGATTTGGATTCTCCTCCTCTTCTGACTCTTTTCCTCCTTCTCTTTGGAGTTAATGTCGATATCCTTGGAATAGAAGATGGAGTGGATAGGACCAGCGGTAATGAAGGTGAATTAGGAAGATGACATGCGTTGGTGTGGGATATCAAATCAGCTTCATTCTCGAACACTTGTTGATTATCATCATCGCATAAGCCGCAGTACATTTGACCTCCAAGTGAAGGGATGATACTAGTCTCCTCCACTTCCACAGCTTCAGTGGCTAACGGGTCCTGGCACTCAACTTGATCTTCTTGACTAATCATATCATCAACCGGAAAGTCTCTGAGTTCATTGAAGTTATCTTCATTGTCCGACTCTTTCAGGTTCAGTTCTAAATTCTCTAAAGTTGGATTTGCCCTTCTTCGATTCCTTCTATCACGTGCAGTATTACCAAGTTGACCCCCAGTCCAAATGTCTTCCTTCTTGGGTGGACAGGTTTTGACTTTCACTTTCGCCTTCAGAAATGAATACTTCTTCGCGGATACAAAATTCTGGATCTTGACCAGAGCTTGATAATGCTTGGGCGGATGATTACGATCCCGCTTGGACTCCCCCCCACTACTCCCACCGGTGGTCCTTGGCAAGGATATCCTGGAAGGGTCGCTAATTGTTTCCTTCATCCTCTCCACAATCTTTTCCTTGCACTCCTTCATTCTCGCTTCCAACATGGATATTTGCTCCTTCGCCTTGACCCAATTGACAATGAGCAGATGACATGTTTTGCACAGCCGGAGCCAGTTGTCTGGCTTATCAAGCTCCTTCAGATAAGTTCTTGTCTGGACAACGGATAGTTCCAACATGTCGTTAAGGAAGAATGCGTAGTAATCAGCTTTTGGCAAGGGCCTGGAAAAGGTTGACTTGATCCGGAATCCAATGGATGCACAGCAAACGAAACATGTTGAACTTTGACATGGGGTTGACGTGAGGTCAACTTTGGTGTCGCTCTGGCTCTGATGCCCTTCCATCTTTACTGTGGCGGCGTGGTCCCCTTCTCCTTCAACATCTTCAAAGTCCATCTCCATTTGGTCATCCCAGACTGGATCCTCCTGATTCCCCTCTCCATTTTCAATTTTCAGGTCAGTTACCTGTCAAACAAGATGATAGGTAATTACTAATTATAGTTAATTAGCTAATAGAGCATATTGATAATTATGGCATGAGATATTTTGGTTTAACTATAATTGGCACAGTTTTTTTTATATTCATTCTTTAGACAGCACTTACTTCGACCTTTGGAAGTCTCTCGCAGGTGGAGGTGGATGTTGAGGCGTCACCAGTACCACTTCCAGCCCAGCCATTTTTCGGTAATGATGCCCCCTTGACCTGCTCCTCCTCCAATAACCTCAACTTCATTAGCTTACTCGCCCGTATTGATCGATGCCGACGGGCTCGGCTAGTATTAGCCCCGTGTTTCCGGTAGTGACCCATCCTAATGTAGCAGATGCTAAATGCCGACTTAATTAACTGATGACTCACTGATTATAACAACCCACTCAACTAGACTTTCTCAACATTTAAGTATCTACATATATGATATATCAACGTTATTTAGCAGAGCTGAGCTACAAACAATTAACGCTAATTGTCCACTGTGACACTTCCAACTTCATTATTCATTACAAGATTTAATTTCTAATTTAAAATTTTAACTAAATCGGTATCGATCGGTTATAATTAGCTTCAAGAAAGTGCTTAGATCTTATGTGACTTTTGAGTAGAAAGTGAAAGTAAAAAAGGAGTGAGGATCTGAGGATGTAAAACAAAAACAAAAAAGTCAGCCCAAGTCCATATGATCACCTGTTTACTTACGTAAAAGATCTCCTCATTCATCTCCTACTCATATTTGACATGACGCATTTCATCCTTTGTTCATTTCATATTATGCTTGCTTGGTCCATGAAATATTACACAATATTATGCCTGCATTTTCGCTTCAATGATTCCAAGAGTAAAGGTTAACCCTACGACATTTTTAATTAACTTATCATAGCAAATGACACGATATGTTTATTGTGCTGATATTTTTTTTAATGTGGCGCAAACATATATTCTATAATTAATTCTTAATTCATAATTTAATTAGTGATTGAGCAGCATGCAAGAACTTCACAATCCATACCCCAACCGAGTTCTTTCTTACGACAATGACAATATTAATCCAAACCATTGTATCTAAACGGAGCTCATACTTAGATAATTGAGCAATTTACAAATTGGTTGAGATAAGGATTAGAAAAAAACATCTTTGGACATTACTGGTTTATTGCACATTTTTTCGCTATTATAATTAATTAAATCACCTAAGGTATATATTAGCATATGCTTATTCTGGCAAGTGCTGAGAGCCCTGCTTGCATTCAACACGAAATCATGAAGACTAATATGAAAATGAAGCTTCAAAATGTGCCTACTTTAATTACAACTGGAGTTCCCTTAAAACTAAATCAGACTTACACATCTCCACAAAGGCAATTTATTATTATTACATAATGAATCGAATGTTATATTCTAGTGTAGTTGTTATGACTAATATGATAATTGACAATGACCATGCATTTAAGCAAAAAATTAAACCTAGTTGGAGGAGGAGAATCAGAAAATGTTCTCATTCATACAAGTAATTAAGTATATGCCCTACCTGCTAAAATTCATAAAGCTCAAAAGAATTTATGTATTAAAGGTCAATTGCCCACCACAAGCTGGGAGAGAAGAGGACTACTTAAACGCTTCTTGGCTTCAATGTTACCTTGCCTTTGTTCCTGTTCCATAATATATTCCAGTGAATCAAGCGAAGCCACAACATCTGCAAGTCATGCACTCATTTTATGGAGTTCTGATTCAGACAAGTTGTTGCTGAGTGAGTATGGCTGATTGTTGTAATTAGTCTGGCATGATTAATTTAATTTTAAAAAAGTGTAGTATTTGTCGCATATACTGAAAATATTATTTTCATTAATATGCACAGGTATTTATTTGTTGATAATATCAATCCTTGGGACGAGACATGTAAATAGTTAGTTGATCTGGCAATTATAATTAGATGTAATATGATAAATGAACTTTTAAATAGAAGATCGGTATGACATGGCTTGGACTTGGAAAGAAAAATATGACTACATTTTTATTTTATTTCAAAGGAATTGTTTCAAGCTTTTTTTACCACAAAAAAATACAATTAATTCTAAAGGTGAGAGGATTTAGGGATGGGATACATGATATGTTACTAATTGTAAGATGATAAATTAATTGCTGGTCTTGGTTGCTTCTTTTTCCGATTCCAAATCTTGACATGCTACTAACGGAGCTCAACTGGACTCTCTATTTCTATGGGGCAATGTAAGAAATATGAATATTACGATGAAGAGTTTTAAAGATTTTACAATAACATTATCCAGAATAGCTAAGAAAATTATATTAAACGTTAATTACCCTCTCCAGCAACTGCCAAATGAGTTCATTGGCTGCATCCGGATCCATCCGCAGCAACTCCTTGAATCGTTCACAGGTCCGTATTTTCTGGCGCAAGCTATAATTCGGGGAATGCAAATGATCTCATTAATTTTCACCTTTCCTTCCTGTAAAAGTTTTTTAAAGTTTAAATGGTACATGCATATTTTAAAGTTTTACTATA
>JAQIXQ010000233.1:0-41671 GCA_034700485.1 Pseudosinella alba | reverse complement strand
GCTGGTTTTGTTGTCAAGATACATTTTCCTCTGGAGATTTTTTTGGAAGAAGAACACTTTTTTTCTTCAAAATCTGAACTTTGGGAGTCTACTAGTTTAATACGTCCATTGCTTTAGCACGTACTTAATTATCATAATTATATCTTTATCACATTATCCGTAATTAAAATGATAGGGCAAACTCAGCCAATCCTCTTATGACAAGTGCTTGGAGGAGGAATATAAGGTATAGCCTTAAAGGGATAAGAGACTGGTCCAATGTACTCCTCCGGAGTAATGTGTGGTCCAATAGGTGGGACTCCGGGGAGGACTGGAGGTGTCGCAGCCAGGGTTGCCAAATCCCTTGTGTAATTCTCCTTAACACAGCGTCCAATGTGGGGCTGTACCTCATGAAAATGTTGTAGCTCTTCCCGACTCTCCGGAGTCCAGTCTATGTAGTGCTCTGCGACTTCGGTTAGCTTCAGACCCCGGAGCCTTCGAGGGCTTCGTACGATCCATTCTAATTCAGATTGGACCCTGGTAAAAGTAAATAATTATTGGTAACAAATATATTATAAGTTCAGGGAAGCGGCAAATTCTGTTCCCGAAATAAGTTACCAGGAAGCATTTCGAATTCCCAGAAGTCTTAGCCGATCCACTTGTGAATTGATCCCACTCTGGCACCAACTATAACTATCGACACGGTTGTAATAGAGGATGAACGCATTACACATCTCTTGGCGGGTTGAGAAGCCGCCTACTGCGGATGTGTCGTTAGTTGTGTAATGGCATTCTTTCAGAAAATAAATGAAAATCATTCATTAAAACATGTTATGGGACATTTCGATTTTAAGCGTTTATCATGAACTGCCTCGTCTGATTCATACCAAGCGTAATATGGTCTCCCGGCATCACCCTCACTTCATTCCGAAGATGTCTAAACGGCTGGACCCAGTTATCATAGTTATCATCATACAAAATCCAAGGGAGTTCCCTTCCCCCACGGAAGTGACGCATCCGAACCCCGATTCCAGCATTATGGGAGTGCAGAGTAAGGGCTGCGAACTTGACACCCTCAGCGGGATACATCCTCTTGGTACATTCCCCAGCACAGTGTGTGAAAACCCTGTGGTCTGGAGTATGTGGGGGCACTATTATCGACTCTGGCAACCCAGGCACGTCGTGAATGAATGCAAGTATGCCCCCGTCATTGGGTCGCAGTTGTCCAGTAAAAAAAAAGTCCATGCGGGCTTCCACGTGGATGTTATTTGCTTGGTCGGGGTTATCATCTTAATTGCAAAAAGAATCGTTAATTTCAATTAACTAACTATTGCCACAAGTAAATTTCAAAACTACAGTGATTATTATTGTAATTAAATTTTACGAACAATGCATTTGAATCATATAATATTCGTCAGGAGCCTGGGCGAACGGTACTCCAACGTGATTTGGCATGAAAAATGACTGCATATAGTCATTGGGAAAACAAAACCAATTAATAGTGGTTTAAGTCAAATAGGTTTAAACAAAATAAATTCAATTCATGAGATTTACCTTTGCTCCAATAGCCCACTCGAAGTACATTTCCGAACAAAACTGTAGGGGAAATCTAAGGTCAGGAGAAGGAAGTCGGAAGAGATAACAAGCCTCTCCAGGCTTACCTATCTGGGGCTCGAATACCTCCCGATCAGTGAGCCCTGGAGGTGCGTTGCACTTGTAGAAGACCATATGATGAATGCGCTGTCGGCTTTCCTCGTTCGGGAAATGAATATCAAACTGTAATTAAATACAGTACAGTTACGTTAATTCCGAAGTAAAAATAACCCAAGATTCAAAAGTCTGTTATCTGTATTGCTAGAAAAGCTCGAAAAGCTGAATCACGTTACCCCAATCCAGTGATGCTTTTTCGGCAGCCTGGGTGCCTTATGGAATTTGCAGATATACTCTGTATGATTAGTTGAGAGTGTCAGGCTCCGGTGAACACTCCAAACCTTGGTGTCTTTGGGGACATGCTCGTTCCGATTTCGGGTTACAAGGATGGGATCCGCATTTATCCGATCCCGAAGGATTTCTAAGGAAATTAATGCAAACATTTTGCTATCTCTTTAGCTTTACTAAAATTTATCTAAAATGCTAAATCTTAAGAAGAACTAAATGCTCATTACAGAGCTCCTTCCTTCACACTTTGATTAATATGATTAATAATATCCGAGTTGCCATTATCCTCCGGTCAGCTAATGATTAATGGGACGATTCAATATGCCGCTCAGGATTCATGGTTATTTGCCGGAGCAGTGATTTAAAGTGGATTGAACTGTTTACCTGGGGAGTAGTCGGGGTCTAATAAGTGGGTGTTGAATATGCCTCGATTTTCTGGATTGTAACCGTCTTTGTTGTCCGTTCTTCCATATGCCCAGAGGAGAGTGACTTTGTTGATCTGCAAATCAAATTCCAAGTTAGAAATTAATTTGATTAAACTTTTTACTTTTTGTTTTCTGCATTTGCAATTTTTACCGTCAACTCATAATCTTCCGGGTCACAGGTATCAAATGCTCTGGAAAAGCTCAAAAAGGTGTGAGCCCTCTCGGTTGCATGATGAAGGGTCCAATCTTGTTGCTTGTCTAACACTGGAGGTTCATTTTCACCGACAATGTGACGATCCTACATTGTAATTGTATTCACAGTTAATTAGCAATTTTATTACACAAGTCTTAAATATTAAAACCTAACTTGTTTACAATTAGTTATATGGTTTTATATGGCTTACTGAAAAATAGATCCGTCCATGTCGATCAACTCCCCCGATAACCATATCAGCCCCCGATGCTGGCCCATCATTGGAGAGGCCGAAACCAACCCAATTCTTGGTCTCAACTGTCACATTAAAAATCACCCGTTTCCTGTTCCAATCCACTTCCCATTCTAGCAAATACTTTCCATCCGGATCCAAAACTTCTGCGCGTCTAAATGGATTATTTCCAACTTGATAAGCATTCCCATCGGAGATAAATAGAGTCGAGAAAATTCCCAAAAGTACAACAAACTGTAATCGGATTGACATCTTAAAGTTTGTCTAGTTGATTATCTCGCAGATTGATGTTTATGATATCACTGCAGGAGATGGATTGAGCCCACAAATGGCCAGTTGCCTAAATAAGAAGTGCAAATTGCAATCGGAAACTGACTAATATTGTATTTGCAGCAAACTTTATGCAATTTTTTATCGCATAAAAGCAAAGATCAATTTTTTTAAATTAATAATTACATTGTATTAAGCGATAACCTTAAAATGATACCTACTTTTTTCTACTTGTTATGACCAATGACCAGTGGTGAATATTTATTCTTCTAATCAGTAACCAATCATCATTAAAATTAAAGCTAGTATATCGTATGCTGTTATGTAATTAATGTAACAGCTTTTGTTATGAAGTTGCTATTTCACAGAATGTGTGTGCCCTTGATCATTGATTAAGGAGCTGCATTTATTTGTATATAACAATGGAATTCTGTACAGCAAACAAAAGTTATCAGCCCAACTCTAATATCTTGATAATCATAAAAAAAATAACTAAGAAGAGGAGGAGGAATATACCTAATCAATCAAAGATAAGTATAGCCTAGTTTGGATTTGGAGATGATATAATGCTAACAATAATGAGATGACTATTGACGGATTGCGTGATTATGTAAGCACCTTGTGAGTTAACAACCTCAGCCAATGCTTAATTACAACAATGTTGCTGATCATGATTATGACGATGACTTCCGGAAGGAATTTTTCACGGTTATTAATATATCGTTATTATTATTATTTACGACAGAAGCATGAAAAGAAAATAAAGATGCAAGATTAGCAAGATATGTGCATGTACAGTTTCACATCATTAATCATGTTAGTTAGTGTGCTTATTCCTTACAAACCCCATCCTCATCCTTTCCAAGATAAAGTGCACTTTGGAACATGAATATAGAATTATTTTTTCGAAGGTACTGAAGAAGTGATTAAGTGAGAGTTCCCATTCCCATTATTCCACCACCGTCAATCCCCCAGTTTGGAACAGTCTTTTCCTGGGGGAGGCATCCAATGCTTGAAATCAAAGGGATATGACACCGGTCCCGACAAATCATCTTTGTTGTTCAGGTCCACAACTCCAGGTACCAAAGTGGGTAGTCCAAACGGTGGAAAATTGGGCACAATAACGTTCCCCAGACCAATTAAATCGAAGATGGTTAGTCTTGCATAAATATCCTTATGGCATTGTCCGACTTGCTCATGGACTAATTGATATTGTTGAAGATCTTCCTTTTTCTTTGCAGTCCAAGTCACGTTTTGGTCTGAGACTTGGCTAATTTTTCTTCCTTTATACTTTGGGGGTGTATCCACTACCCATTCTAGGACGTTTTGATCCCTGAAGAAATATAAAGTATTGCACATTACATTTCGACCCAATGTTGTAATTTAATATTTAATAATAAATACATATTGTGATGATGGCTTCTATTCGCCCCACCAGTGGCAATCCTCAACTCCCAAAATGTCTATTCGATCCGGTTTGGAATATATTCCACTAGTACAAACGCTATACTGTGGGCCTCGTTCAATATAGATAACGAATGCCATGCACATTTCCTCCCTTGTGGAGAAGCCGCCGACTACCGTTTTCCCAGCGGTCGTGTAGTTGCAATCTATTCAAAATTACATTTTCAGCTACTAACAACAACTACATCATTAACGGATAGGCAATAATTAAACGCGGATATGGAGCCAATTTCAATGACACTTTTGGATTACCAACTGTAAGTTGATCCCCTCCCTTGACCACCACCCACTCCCGAAGGTGCCTTAGCGTCTGGATCCTGTTATCATAATGGTCATCATACAAGATCCATTTCTTCTCCTGTCTCCTCTCCATGTCAAAATGACGGAGCATTAGCGCACTGCCAGCATCATGGGAATGGAGACCGGTCACCACGATGGTAAAGGACCCACCAAAATCCTCAAACATTCTTCTCGTGCAGGCAGGGCTCCCCATAATTGCTCAAGTGGGGTTCGAAGACCTCCTCCGCCGTGTGTCCAAAGGGGACATGGCACCTCCACATTATTAAATGATGCGTC
Source organism: Pseudosinella alba (assembly GCA_034700485.1). Taxonomy (NCBI): domain Eukaryota; kingdom Metazoa; phylum Arthropoda; class Collembola; order Entomobryomorpha; family Entomobryidae; genus Pseudosinella; species Pseudosinella alba. The sequence continues at coordinate 36,573 of JAQIXQ010000233.1, read as the reverse complement.
CTCAGGCGGCTCTCCTCATTAGGAAAGTGAATAATAGCCTGGAATAAATTAATTAATATAAATTGAGTAACATAAGTATTTAATGATGATATAAAATTTATTTTATTTGTCCTTTCGTACCCCAATCATGTGATGCTTCTTCTTTAAACTGGGACTTTTGTGGATACTGCATATATATGACGTGTGATTACTTGGTATTTGTCGACTTTTCTCAAAAGCCCAAACTTTAGTATCCTTCGGAATGTGCTCGTTACTATTCGAGGTTATGATGGTCGGCTTATCATTCGCATCTCGAAAAATTTGGGGAGCAAAATCCGGATCCAATAAGTATGCGTGGAAGATCCCCCGAGATTCTGGTCTGATTTCTTTCTCCTCGTCCCCATTCCCAAATGCCCACAGAATGACTACTCTGCTAAACTAATATATTCAAACAATTAAATGATGTGATGATGAGGACATTATTGAAATTTGAAATCGATATGACTTGACTTTAAATGATTCACATGTATTGGATAATCTTCAGGGTCGCATGTATCAAGTGATCTTGAAAAGTTTAGGGATGTGTGGCTCCCATTTTCCCAAGCGGAGTGAAGGGTCCAATCCTGCTTCTTATCTACAGTGGCATTTTTGCCCCCACGGACTTTGTGACGGTCCTGTTAACATAGTTTAAAATAGTTCTATTAACATTCGCTTTAATAATAAATCAATTTTGAAAGTCATCAAATGCCGTACCGAAAAGTATGATTTTCCTTTGGAATCCACTCCTCCGATCACCACATCCGTTATGGATGACGGCTTCTCATTGTCAGCCAGCCCAAACTCAATCCAGTTCTTGGTCTCTGCAGTGACATTGAATACGATCCGTTTTGTGTTCCAATCTACTTCCCACTCCAGTAAATACTTTCCGACTGGATCCAATCTCTCTGCACGTCTTAACGGATTGTTCCCGACTTGATGAGCTAGGGCTTCATCTATCATGAGTGGGGTCGTTAGGATAGAGAGTACCAGGATTAAATGGGTACGCATTGTTTTAACTGACTTGATCCCGTATTAGGAGGAACTGATAACTGATTTTGTAATCAACTTTCTCGACATATTCGATTCTTTTAAAAATAAGGTGTTCGAATTGCTATGTCAGACTGAGAACAGTTATTTGAGGAACCTGGAAAGCCACTGAAATTCAATGCTCGAGAAACTTGTTATTTTTATCCTGTCATTTGTATTGTTCACGAGAACTGGTTCCCATCAGGAGCGATAAAAAGCTAACAAAGAACGTATCTGTTTTATATGACTATAGCCTGGAAGTGAGATAACTGTCCCTTTTAGTTAAAAGGTTCTGCAAAATATATAATTGTAGAAATGTGCTATCTCTTTTAAATCAACAGTGAGTACGCACATAGCAAATGAGGCGTAAATTACGTAGGTATATAAAATATGTATAAAAATTAATCTTGCAATGAAATGGAACAATGGAAGTCGGAACAATAAACTTTTCCATGCAAAGGCATACTTGGGTCATTTCATTCATCTTCGATCAAGCCGAATGTAGTAAATAATTTGAGAGCTATTTGCAGTGACGTTAGCAAGAGATAATGTTTAATGTGCACAACAGTTACAGTGATATCAATGTCAATGATGACATTTAATGGGTCTTTGATAACAATTATGCGTAATAATGATATTTTTTTGTCAGTTTTGGAATTCAGACACGAAATGATGTGCCATTTTATTGATTTTCTCACTTTACCCCCTAAAATTAAATTGCTCTAGCCTGAACTGCTATTGCATACAAGCCATGATCATGATAAATGCGGCCAATGAGCGAATGATTAAAACTGGAACTTGGAGGGAATAAGGAGGGATCTTGGAAAGAATATGAAGTTTAACTATCCCATTTAATAAATAGAGGACGAATTTAAATTCAATTCAATGTTCACAAAGTGCATGCATTAATCCATGATGGTAATGTTGATCATAATCAGGTATACTTTTTTGGAATAATGAACGAAGAATGTAATTATTTACAATTTTTAGCGTATTAACGAAGCATAGCTTTTTTAAAAAGAAATCCTCGTCGTTACGCAGAACATGAAGGTGGACTATATGGAGTAGCCACGGAAGGATAAGAAACAGGAAAGGTAATATTATCGGAATGATCCGGAGACAGGATCCCCACCAAAATATCCGCCAACTTGGATCCAGACATGTCCTTATTATACCTGGTATAATAGTCCTTCCGGCAATGACCAAAGTGGGTCTGCGTTTCATGGAAATGTCGGAGCTCTTTTCGTTTCTCAGGAGTCCAATCCACAAGCTCATTATTTACGTGACTAAGCTTTAGGCCCGATAGGTTGGCCGGGGTTTGTATAATCCACTCCAGCTCATCTTGACTCCTGTTTGCAAACATTTGCCATTTCAGGTTATCATATTTGCAGGCATTATCATGGCCATTAGATGACAGGTTGGATAATTAGCAAATATTTTTTTTACCAAATCGCATCACGAAACATCAAGAAACGTTGTCGATCTGCTGACGAGTGGATCCCACTGGAGCAATAGCTGTAACCTTCGATCTTCGTATAATAGATCATGAAAACCAAGCACATTTCTTGCGAGCCGGCAAAGCCCCCAACCACGCCTGCTTTATCCGTGTTGTAGTAGCAATCTATTTTTGGTACAATCATTTTCAAAATTGAATGTGACTATTTAAAGATGTATACATTGACTGTTCTTTTTACTAATCTGGGGTAGTTGCAACCCACCGTTTACCAATTGATCCCCTGGCATCACCCTCCTTTCCTCCCTAACATACCTAATCGTCTGAGCCCTGTTATTATAATTATCATCCCATACAATCCAAGGGAGTTCCCGGTCCCCACGGAAGTGTTGGAGCCGCATTTTCGCCCCATTGTTATGGGTGTGGAGGAACGCTGCAACAATAGTAATCCCTGAAGGCGGAAACATCGTTTGGGTGCACTCGGGGCAGCAATGGGAGGATACCCTATGGTTTTTTGAATTTGGTGGTATTAAAAGGTACTCAGGCTTCCCTGGTATTTCTCCCGGAAGTACCATTACACCGGCGTCATTAGGTCGAAGTTGATTTTGATAGAAGAAATCTATCCGGAGATCAACCTGGATTGCTTCCTCTTTGACATTATCGTAATGAGCTTCCAACATGAAATACTCATGCTCATGCTCCGAGTTCCCAAACGGGAATCCCAAGTGGTTTGGAAGGAAGACATTCTAGAAGATGGACATGGGTTGGGAACAATCAATGGAATTGAACGATATGAGGATATGGTCATATTCATTATTGCCAATATTTGCTTTTCCAATTTACTTTTGCTCCCATTGTAAAAGCGATATATATTTCGGAGCAGAGTTGCATGGGAATTTTGCGATGTACTCCATCCGGGAGCCGGTTCTTCCAGATGTAGCAGGGCTCCCCATAATTGCTCAAGTGGGGTTCGAAGACCTCCTCCGCCGTATGCCCGGAGGGAGCATGACACCTCCAGAGGATGAAATGGTGGTTTATCTCCTGTGGGATGTGAACAGCAGCCTGCAACAAATGAATATGCGTCAATGGAATTAGATTAGAACTTTTCCGGGCATTAAAAATCTATTGAATTTATCTCAACTCGCCCCAATTATGTGATGCTTTTTCTTCAGACTGGGACCTTTATGGATCGAGCATATATATGAGGTGTGATTACTAGGAATTTGGCGACTTTTCTCAAAAGTCCAAACTTTCGTATCCTTCGGAATGTGGGCATAATCAGGATCCAACAAAAAAGCGTGAAAGATCCCCCGAGATTCTGGACTGATTTCTTTCTCCTCATCCCCATTCCCAAATGCCCACAAAATGACTACTCTGCTCAACTAGTAAAAAAAGGAGGATAATATGACATCACCAGTTAAAACATGAGAATAGAAAATTTGGTTGAGTTGAAATCGCCACTTTGAAGCTTATCAATGCAACTTTTGAGGCTACTCACTTGTATCGGATAGTCTTCAGGGTCGCATGTATCGATGAACCTAGAAAAGTTTAGAGATGTGTGGCTCCCATTTTCCCAAGCAGAATGCAGGGTCCAGTCCTGAGTCTTGTCCAAAATTGCATTGTTGTCCCCACGAACTTTGTGACGGTCCTGATCATAAAGTTTCAAATAGTTTGAATCATTACAGTAATTAATTTTCCAACAATCAATTCTGAAGATCCCAGACAAATACCGTGAAATATGATTTTCCTTTAGAATCCACTCCTCCAATCACCACATCTGTCACTGTAGACGGCTTTTCATTGTCAGCAATTCCAAACTCAATCCAGTTCTTGGTCTCTGCAGTGACATTGAATATGATCCGTTTTGTGTTCCAATCCACTTCCCACTCCAGTAAATACTTTCCGGCTGGATCCAATCTCTCTGCACGTCTTAACGGATTGTTTCCCACTTGGTGAGCTATGCCTTCATTTACCATGAATGGGGTTGTTAGGAGGGAGAATGCCAGAATTAAACTGGTCCGCATTGTTTAAATTGAAATGGTCCGGTATTACAAAGCACTGATGAAGACTGATTAGTTAACGTTGTTGTTCTGACATATTCGACCGATTACAAAATAAAGTATTTCAATTGTTATATCAGAGTGAGAACATTTATTTTGTGAATTTGTAACGTACTGAAATTCAATGCAAGAGACACTTCATATTTTTTTTATCCTGTCGTGTTTATTTTTTTGCGACAACTGGTTCTGTAACGACAACGAGCAATAAAAAGTTAACAACGAAAATATTTACTTTATGAAGACTAGCCTAGGGCTAGATAACTTTTGTTGAAAGCCCCCGCAAGATATATAAATGTTGAAATATGCCATCTTTTAAACCAATAGTTAATGAAACGCAAATGATGAGACATATTATAAATATAAAAATTAATCTTGTAAATTAAAAGGAACAATGAAAGTCGGAGCAATAAATGCCTATTCAAAATGCGTCCATCCATCATAAACCGAAGGCAGTAAATATGCAATTGGGGAAACATGTTCAGTGACGCCAACAAGAGATAAAACTTAATGTGTAGAGTAATTACAATGATGACAGCAGTTAAGTTTTGGAACACAGACGTCAAATTACGTGACAATTTATTAATTGATATTTTATTTTCTCATATTACCCCGTACAATGCTAAATGCAATCAATGATCACCTTTCATGCTCACACTGATGATAGCCAAATCTACAATTAAGTCAAATAAATTATGGGATAATAATAACGCGACCCCCCAACTGCTGAAACATGCCCTTATGATAAATAAAACAAGACTTCGTTAGAAACCTGCCCTTCGTATATTTTTTATAAGGGTCCTGTTTCAGCCGTTGGAGGGCCCGGTTAAATGCATCCCATAAATTATCGCTTAATGCAGATCAAACGTCGCCTCGCCTGTAACGACATTCACTGTCAGGAGGAATATACGGAGTAGCCCGGAAAGGATAGGAAATGGGTCCGATAAATTCCTCCGGTGTTGCCAGTGGCCCCTGAGGGTGGACTGCAACTGGTCCAGGAGGATTAGCAGCCAGTTCTTCCAAAGTCTTGGTATGAACCAACTTTAGGCATTGACCCGTGTGGGGATAAACCTCATGAAATCTTTGCAGCTCGTGTCGCTTCTTCGGACTCCAGTGCACCAATCTATCTGAGACTTCACCCACCTTTAGACCTGCCAGATTTCTTGGCGTTTGGACAATCCAATCTAATTCATCCTGAACCCTTTTGGTTAGCAATCATAATAAGAGATAGAATGGTTTGCTTTTAATCACCGACAACTTAACTTTAAAATTGGAATGAGTTCGAGATAAAAAAAGATCTCCAGCTGCGTTCTTAGTTTACTTACCAAGAAATGTTCCGAACTCCCAGAAACCGCTCACGATCCACTTCTGAAGTAATTCCACTTATACAATAGCCATAACCTTTGATTAAATTGTAATAAAGAAAAACTGCACTGCACATCTCTTTCCTAGTTGAGTAGCCACCCGAGACCGTAGTCTCATTGGTTTGAAAGTGACAATCTATTATTAGATAAATGTGTTAATTTAGTCATATCATAGTTATAATAGGTCTTCAGTTCATTTTATTGTACTTCATATTATAATACTTTTGTATACCAATTGTCAGTTCATCCCCAGGAAGGACCTTAACCTCATTTCGCAGGTGCCTAAATGGCTGATCCAGGTTATCATAATTATCATCATACAGAATCCACGGAAGCTCCCTGCCATTTCGGAATTGTCGCAGTCGTATCCTTGTCCCAGCGTTATGGGAATGAAGGGCAACCGCTAAAATTGTAATTCCAGGACCGGGATACATCCTCTTGGTACATTCAGAACCGCAATGAGCAAATATTCTATGATCAGTTTGGGATTTGGGAATTAGGAAGGATTCGGGGAGACCAGGGATCTCGTGGATGAGCCCAGACATGCCTCCATCATGAGGACGAATTTGGCCGGTGTAAAAGAAGTCGAAACGGATGTCCACTTTGATTCCCAGTTGTTGGGCTGGATTGTCGTAATGAACCTGCACAGATCAACAAGTTAAGATAGACTTGAAAAAGGTAGTCTACTTTTGTGACGATACAAATAGCATTACGTCTTCATATCTAGTAGAGTAATTACCTCCATCATATAGTATTGATCTGGGGACTCCCCGAATGGCATCCCAATGTGGTTTGGCATAAAGAACGACTTCCAATTCATAATTTATTAGCACATACCTATTGATTTACTCACAAATCTATCGAAATTGCAGATGCTACATTTTTTTCCAATAAACTATATATACCTTGGCCCCTATATCCCATTCCATGTAAACTTCACTGCAAAACTGTATTGGAAATCGGAGATCCGGTGACGGATCTCGAATAACGTAACAGGGCTCACCAGGATTACTCAAGTGGGATTCAAAGACATCCTTGTCCTTCAACCCTGGTGGTGCATGACACTTAAAGAACATCATGTGATGGCTATGAAGTCTACTTTCGTCATTTTGAAAGTGAATGTCAAACTACCAAAACCATTTATCCATTAAAAAATAGATTCTGAATCCGATTTCAAAATTCAATCCAATACCTCATTATGCAAATAATTTACCCCGATGTAATGGTGCTTCCGATTCAATCTGGGTGCTTTATGGAAGGAACAAATATAATTTGTTTCGTTCTTCGACAAAGTTAGACTTCTGTGGATGCTCCAAACTTTTGTATCCTCCGGAATATCCCGGTTACTGTTCCCAGTCACTAAAGTGGGATCACTTTGTTTGTCACGTAGGATTTGTGGAGCGTGCTCGGGATCAAGTAAGTGGACGCTGTAGACGCCATGATTTTCGGGATGGAGTCCATCCTCATTATCGTTTATTCCGTAGGCCCAGAGTAAACTAATGTGGTTGATCTGACATGGTTTTAGAACAGCATGCAAAATTAGTAATTTAACAGTATTTATGCGTGGGCCTGATAAAATGTTTTTGCTCATATATCACTTAATTAACTAACAGTGATTGGGTAATCCTTCGAGTCGCATGTTTCAAATGGCCTGGAGAAGAGTAAATATGTATGAGTTCCACTTTCCCAGGCAAAATGAAGGGTCCAGTCTTGACTTTTATCTAAAATTGATATTTCACTTCCGGGCGCTGTATAACGATCCTACAATTTTCAGTATCCAGATTTTTATTAAGAAGTTCTCATGATTGATATTAAATGTAAAAAGGTAATTGCGAGCAGCGAGAATATTATTAAGTAGTAACTTTACCGAAAAGTAGTATCTCCCATTGCCCCAAACTCCTCCAATGATCATATCAGCTCCAGAAGAAATGCCATCATTGGAAAGCCCGAACCCAACCCAGTTCTTTGTTTCAACCGTGACATTAAAAGTTACTCTTTTTCTCGCCCAATCCACTTCCCATTCCAGTAAATACTTTCCATCCGGATCCAGAACTTCTGCGCGTCGGAATGGATTGTTTCCCACTTGATAGGCTTGAACTTCAAATGTGAGTAAACTGATACTGACAAGTAAACTGATTAGCAGAAATGAAATACTTTTCGTCATCGTGTTATAAATAGATTATGTTACATGCAATTTAAATTTTATGGAAGAACTATTAAATAAATCCAATTAGATAAATCCCCGAAAACTTTAATTTGATCATTATTGCTGTATTGTATTGTAACGTCTGCAATATGCTATTGAGAATGGACAAATTGATGACAACTGACAGAAATGAACGAGCTGACTTTGACATGTATATTATATTGCGTGAAGTTCCATATTATGATTAACGTTGTAGCAATTAGGGAATTAGGATTGGGGATACAGTTTTACGTGCTGATCACATTTAATTGCACATTTTCTCTGTCTAATACAAATACTACATGCAAACTATTTAGACTTAACAAAATGTACCTAACCTATTACTATTGTTAACACGACCCCATGTCATGAACAGTTTTTACATGGCTCATTGCACATCTTCCAAAGTCCTTCAAGTCAAATAGTCAAATATGGTAGATTGGTTACGATTGATTGTAGTTGATTCATGCTAGATATATAAGACATGACCAGGGTACTAAATTTACTAACTATAATGCTGCAAAGACCAACTAGTAACTAGTCTTGTATTGCAAAGGTCAGAATTTCCCAAACAATCTTTTCTGATCTTCTGTATGCCGCAGCACTAAATGGATTGGAAATAGTTCCCCTGTAATCATCCGGAGTATTTACCAACAATCTGACCAATTTACCAACAATTTTATTATTTATGATCTGAAATAGGTTATTATGCAACTGGACTGGAAGGAACAAATTGTAGATACACTCCTGGCAAGCATAATATCCTTTTGACAGCGTCCTGAATGGGGATGAATCTCATGCAAACGCTGAAGCTCCCGACGTCCCGACGTTTCTCCATCGCCCAATCCACAAGATAATCTAACGAGGGAACATCCTTAGGTTGGGTTGCCCTTCCACATATGTGTTAAAACTTTTATACACCATTTTTTTGCGCTGATTACGAATACGAAGTCCGTTTTTTGTCAATGTCAAATTTTGACCACAAGGGAACTTCCGCATATGCTAACACGTGTTTTTGATTTTAAAAATTGTCGACAAACAAAATATCGAAACTGACTAGATAAATTATGCTGATTCCGAACCTGAAATTCGTTTTTCATAAAAAATATGGTGTTTTGTACTTTTTTAGACGTTTTATGCTAAATATCTTTAAAACTATGAGTTGTATGCAAAAATGGATTTCAGATTCGAATTCTACGCATTAAAATGCGTCGATTTGACTACTTGATCGACCTGGTTATATAGGTGACCCAACACCCATAGATTCTCCATTGTAGTCAAAATTTGACACTGACAAAAAACGGACTTCATATTCGTAATCAGCGCAAAAAATTGGTCTAGAAAAGTGTTATCACATTTGTGGAAGGGCAACCCAACCTCGCTCAGGATGATCCCAGACTGGCCTCACTTTTAGACTTGCAGTAAATAGGTACCTATCTTTTGTGCTTATCTACATGTCACAAAAAATATTTAGAAAATGCTCGTCTGAAAATTGTTATGCATACATAATCATTAACTATCTAACTAGAATCTATATTTTAAAAGTCTAGCCATATTAAATATACATAGATAGGTAGGTATATTTATTAAATACTTAATAATTAATAATCCTGTTAAATTCAGTTTCACCATGTTGCTGGTACACCCGTGTAGTTTGGGACTTGGGATATTATTTCTCCGCTATGATGTCACTAACATGACTCGTGTTCGTGTTCTACATGAAGTATTCATTGGTGCTGATACTTTCATAAATTGGTTCAGTTGCGCAACCTGGTTAAAAAGCTAAATGTATACTAATTTTGATATGACTGACTGATTATAATGATTATGAAAATAATTTTATACCAAAAATCAATCCCAAATGACAACGGGTAAAATCATTGAGAAATTGAGAGCAATAATGGCTTGGTTAAGCATGGTCACAAATTGTTCATAACACAACACGCATTATTAATACCTGGAAAAATATATTCTAAGCTGCATCTATGAAATGTGTCTAAACGTATATTGAAAAGTTAACTAGAAATTGTGATTTATGTAGAACATGCTCCTGTCATATAATAATGAATGAAACTATGCAATTCCACATTGGGCACCTGCATGCAGAAAGTTAAATACATCTTCAAAATTTCCAACCTTCGCATTTATGTTTCGTTAAATCATTGAAATTCCAAGATGCAATTGCAAATGTCAATTTGTTACAGTAGGACAAGGCATAATATGTATTTATTTATGTAGGCTCATGTTTGCGATTAGATGCACTGAACCTTTATAATGTCAGAATACTAAGTATGCCAAGTTAAAAAACTACCACAAATCTACTTTTAGCAATTTAATCAATTATATCATACTCAAAGTACTCTAATCCGTCTTCCATGAACTACTCGAAAGCTCGATTAATGTACTTAATCGATTTTTCATATCTGCAAACCAAGAACAATTAAAACAATGCGGAATTGTTTAATTATCGTAATCTCCCTCCTAACGACCCCACTCATGATAGATGAAGGCATAGCTCATCAAGTTGGAAACAATCCGTTCAGACGGGCCGAAAAATTGGACCCAGACGGAAAGTATTTACTGGAGTGGGAAGTGGATTGGAATACAAAACGGATCACATTTAATGTCACTGCAGAGACCAACAACTGGATTGAGTTTGGACTTGCCGACAATGAGAAACCTACAACGGAAGCGGATATTGTGGTCGGTAGAGTGGATTCCAATGGAAATGCATATTTCTCGGTACTCTCACTTATAATCTACTAAAGAATTGATTTACGTAGCAATTAGTTAATTAGAACAACTATTTATTTCCATTAAATTTTGTAAAAAAAAGGACCGCCACAGAGTCGGTGGTGACAACTTTACCATTTTAGATAAGAATCAGGACTGGAAATTGCACTCTGCTTGGGAGAATGGGACTCATACATCCCTAAACTTTTCCAGGTTCATCGATACATGCGACCCTGAAGATTACCCGATACAAGTGAGTTGCCCAAAAGCAAATCTCGATAAGATCAATCAGCTCAACAATTTCAGCAACGTTACCATTCATATCCATCTTGTCATCTTGTCTTATCTTCATTAGATGAACAAGATAACCCTTCTATGGGCTTATGGAAATGGGCACGAAGAGAATGAAATCAGCCCGACTTGTCGAGGAACGTACAACACATATTTACTAGATCCTGATTATGCACCTCCTCTTATGGAACTCCTCCGTGATGGAAACGATAACGATAAGCCCACCGTTATACCTTCCAACAGTAACGCACACATTCCAAAGAATATAAAAGTTTGGACTGTTGAGAAAAGTCGGATAATACCAGCCAATGAGACTTCCTACCTGTGCTCTGTTCACAAAGTAGATAGACTGCAGGAGAAGCATCACGTTATTGGGGTACACTGAGACAGCTTAAATTGTAAAATGGTAAATATAATTAGATTCATACATAATCCTATTACAGTTATTTACCAATTGCAGTTTGAGGTTCACCTTCCCAATGAGCAAAGTCGGCTCAGGGCTCACCATCTCGTACTGATGAGGTGTCGTGCACCACCCGGGCAAAGGGCCGAGGATGTCTTCGAACAGCACTTGAGCAATCCCGGTGAGCCCTGCTATACTTGGGAAGGGCGTGCTGAAAATGGGGACACTCGCAAGATTCCGATGCAACTCTGTAGTGAAATTTATATCCCTTGGGCTATGGGGGCGAAAGTAACTAAAGCATTATCATCATCTATCATCTTATCATCATTCGCTAAGCTCATTATTGACATTCAATCCAATCCAATCCCGCATTTAGACATTTTTCCTTCCAAACCACTTGGGATTACCGTTTGGGAACTCACAATCAGAGAACGAATATTACCTCCTCGAAATTCACTACGATAATCCACATCAAGAACAAATCCAAGTTGATGTCCGGATGGATTTCTTCTACACCTATGACCTTCGACCTAATGACGCCGGTGTGTTGGGAGTATTTGGGCAAATCCCGGGAAATCCTGAGTACTTCTTGATACCAAAATACGAATCACATCACAGGATCCTGGCACATTGCAGTCCAGCATGTACTGAGACGATGTATCCCCCTTCCGGAATTTCAATTGCCGCAGCGTTCCTCCACTCCCACAACGCCGGGGTCGGGATACGCTTCAGACATTTCCGTGGGGAGAGGGAACTTCCCTGGATTTTGTATGATGATAATTATGACAACAGGGCTCAGGCTATAAGGCATCTGAGGGAGGATGTGAAGGTGATGCCTGGGGACCAGTTGACTGTTGGTAGGTTCCAAGCGTTTCCATATACAGGGTGATTACGAATAACCGAGAGCCTATTTTAAGTAGGAAAAATTTTACCTTCAAAATATTGGCTTACTAGGGTTACGGGGCAGCTAAAATGCTAAATTTGTAAATGGATTGTAAATGCACTCACTCTGACGATGGATGGAGTTATATGAAAATGCACTCAGCATGAGCGCATTTACTAACTTGGCTGCTCCGTAACCCTAGCAAGCTAATATTTTGAAGGCAAATTTTTTCCTACTTAAAATAGGCTTTCGGTTTCTCGTAATCGCCCTGTATGTTCCAACTTGGAAACCCTCGAATCAGACATGCATATTTTGAATCATTTTCTAAAACTAGATTGCAAGTACGACACCCACAAAGACGGGGTGGTTGGAGGCTTCAAAACAAAACAAGAAATGTGCTTTGTGTTCATCGTTTATTATGAGAAGCTCAAAGGTCATAACTATTGTGCCAGTGGAATCGAGTCCCCAACGGCTCGAGAACATTTGTAAGTTATACATTATGGAGGAAATCTCAAAGAATTTTATTACTAAACAGGGTTGAATCCGAATTGGAATGGATTGTGCAAACCCCTGCCAACCTATCGGGTTTGAAGGTGAGCCAAGTATCCAACCAGCTTGTGGACTGGACCTCTGAGAAACGAAAGGAGCTCCGACATTTCCATGAAGTGCAACCCCAGTTTGGTCATTGCTACAAGAGTAAGAGTTCTTCCTCTGACAGTGATGTACGAAACACGTCAGAAGAGCCCAAGTCTTCGAATTCTTTAGTGAGATCTATGCTGGAAGAACCTTTCGATGATTTTGCTGGGTCAGTGTCATATCCGTTCGGAGCTACGCCATATAATCCACCGGAGAGATCGTGTCCAAATAATGAATGAAGCTCAATATAATTAATGAGATGAGGTGGAATATGAAAAGCATTGCTTTTTATTTGCCCGAACAGAATTATACTAAATGCTAATTAATATTAGAAATGAGTTGCTCCTCGTCAACAAGATCTGTTTTTCTGAACATTTAAATTAAATTGGAATTTATTAAGATGTATATTATTTGGGTTAGATATCGTTAAAAATCATACATTTTAATTTTTTAATGTATTGTAAAATTAAATGATTATTATGATTCTATTTATAATCCCATTTTCATAAAAATTCACAATTTATAAAGGAAATATCCTCCTATCCGGTCCTCACTCGTTTAGCTCCTGCATTGAAGACTTTCCATTTGTCGCAGTACTTCTGATAACCATCGCGTGTGTAGAAAAGTCTTACGGGCATGTTGAGTTGCATCGTCCAAGGTATAGGCTGAGAGAGAGTATGCTCCGCCCATTCCGGAGTGACCTTTATGGTGACCAGCCTTAATTCTGGGAACAGCTTCCAAATATTGGATTCATACAGCCGGCTCAAGTACCCTTTAAACTGGATAATTTCCTCATTAGGATTAGGAGGATCGTACTTATCGGCCAGTTCATACAGTTTTCGAGACATAATCTTCAAATCCAGATACTTTAAGGATACCAAGGGCAGGAGGAAATTGAAACTTTTCAGGTTTGCCAGGGACGTGGACATACAGAGCCATTCCAGATGGGGTAGCTCCAACTTGACACTACCGTTGATCATGACCTCCTCCAGATATGAATTCGTGGACAGTCGAAGTTCACGCATGGTTGAGCCACAGCTATTTAGGGATTTGAAGATGTTCTCCATCTCAGCTCTTCCCTTCAGCAGGTAATATTCCAGGGACATTTCCTCCACCTGGGGAAAATCATAGGTGAGGGGGGATGTCCTCCCTGAATCGGCCACCACGCAGAAGAATGTCATAGAAGGAAGTTTCTTCCCGATTGCAAACTCTCCAGGGTCCACGTCAAGTCCACATCCGTAAACAGATACAGATTCCAGATGTGGGCCGTACTTCTCCAAAGCATCATGGATCAGTGGATCCGGGACATTCCGGAAGAAGATGGTTCGTAGGTGAGGTAGCTCTGGAAGTGGATTTCGTGACATTCGCTCCTTCAGGGGGCCATGGACATCACTGCGAAGGTCCTTCAACATTTCCAATTTGAGCATTTGGCTGCGGTCCCGATCGTAAATGAATACGTCCCTCAGGTTGGGCATCAGTTTCAGGTACTTGACCAGGCACTCATACATTAATTCTGCAGTCATTCCAGTATGGAACAAGATGAACACCTGCCAGATCTCCTTTCCCCAGCTTTGAAGAAGCTTATCCATTTCCTTCCAGTATCGAAGATTGTCCTTCCATTCCCCATCCACGAACCCAATTCGCAGCTTGCGGGAATAGAGCGGGTTAGTTCCACGGTAGATCTGTTGACCCCAATTGTTGAAGCTTTGTATAGCCGATAGACTGTAGAAGGAGTGGACGAACGGGATCAAGTCGTCATTATAGTAAAAGTGGAAGCTCTTATCCCGGCGCTTGGTATACATTTCCAACGTGGTGGAGAGGCAGTGGTCAATGGACTGTTTCCATTTCTTGGAGACCAATCGGCAGTTTTTAATGTCCCATTGGCTAATGGTAAGGCCCGGAGACTTGTACAGGAGTGGAAAGACCTGTCAAAATAATAAAATTAAAATAGTCATTAATTAATTAAAAATGATTAAGCTTTTTACTGTTAATATTCTAAGATTAAATATAGTTCATATTTAAAATTTAAGTATTACAGCGTTAAATAGAAATTGGATCCTCCCATTCTTCAACTCCTTTCTCCACCCCAGGTCAATCTTACAAATGGCCACTTTGTCCTTCCAATTGGTGACGACCGGTTCCTGTGAAAGGGTGTCCAACATTTTACTCTTGAGAAGGGCATACTTCTCCGTCTTCTTCGTGACTTCTTCCTTCCAGGCTGTCCTTCGAACGGCCTGCTTTTCCTTCAACGATTCCATACGAAGCTGTTCCAACTTTGACCTCCTTTCCAAGAACTCGATGGAATCCCTGTCCCTGGTGCCATTCTCATTGTCCTTCACGAACTTCATGTTTTCAATCAATTTCACCAAGTCCATTTCAGTCACAGCCTCCTCCAAAGGATTCCTGTCGTGGGTGTCGGTGTCGTCAGCAGAGCTCCCACGGGCGTCCTTCTCCTCCTTGGGGGCCATATCACTCTTGGCGTCTCCTTCCCCCCTTTCCACTTCTTGTAATTTCAAGTCCTCTCCGTGGACCTTTTCATTTTCACTGGACTTCGATTCCATGATCCCGCATAACTTATTTAAAGTTTAGGGCTAGATTGAAAAGCTTTAAAATAATTTAGAAATTATGTACATCGGCAACGGTCACAGTCAGAACGAGTCAACTAAATGACATGCACTTCCTTCATACAGAACTCAGAATTTAGGGTACTATAGTATATTATAGTAAGAGCGAGGATAATTAACTATTGACCATGAGCTGCTGGCTTTGCATCATATCATAATCACATCGTGGAACCACGTGGTCACCCATGAGGGGAGCATGTATTTGGATTTGGACTGACGGACAGATCCTTCCGGACTGACTATCTCTCTCTCTCTGGTGACCTGAGTATCTACTTCTGGATCCCGCCATACGGCACAGCTTAAAAGAAATACCATCTAAAAAGAGCTGAACGAAACACATTGAAATAGGTTGTGGATTGGACCTCTGACTCTGAGAATCGAAAGGACCTCCAACATTTCCATGAAGAGCATTCCCAGTATTATACTTAAATTTTATAGTCAGTCATGATTAAAATTAATTTGGAGTTTATTAAGTTCGTATTACATGAAATTCCATCACTTCTATCGTGAATGATAAAAGGTAAAATGCATAAGTATCAATCAAAGTAATTTTAGACAGCATTGCTAATAATTATACATTATTTTTCTTTATGGCAAAATGATTCTTATTCTATTTATAATCGCATTAAGAAGTCACAATTAACAAAATGCCCCTACGCGATATGGAAATCTGATCCTCACATCAATTCCCTCAATTGAAGCTTTCGCTGTACTCCTGATACTCATCCCTTGTGTAGAAACTTAATTTAGGACTGCTTGGGATTATCCCCCGAGGTTCAGATCCGTCCGAATGCCTTTCCTCCCATTCGGGAATGATCGTTCTTGTCACCAGCTTCAGTTCAGGGAGCAAGTTCCAAATATTGGATTCATACAGTCGGTCCAAAAATCCTCTAACCTGGATAATTTGCTCATTAGGATACGGAGGCTCATCTTCCTCGCCCCTTTCATACATGGTTGGAGACATAATCTATGATAATCTCCAAATCCAGCTTTTTCAACGAAACTAGCGGCAAGAGGAAATTGAGATTTCTCAAGCTTGCAAGGGACACTGAGACACTCAGCCATTCCAGATGGGGCAACTCCAACTTGACATTGCCGTTGAGAAGTGGCTCCTCCACATAGGAATGGGCGTATAGTCGAAGTTCACGCAAGGTTGAGCCACAGCTATTCAGGGATTTGAAGATATTCTCCACGTCAGCTCCGTCCCTGACCATAAGATATTCCAGGGACATTTCATCTACTGAAGGGAAGTCATAGGTGAGGTGGGATACCCTCCCGGATTCGTCGGATGTGACAGAAAAGTATTTAAGCGCAGGAAGTTTCCTCCCCATTGCAAACTCCCCAGGGTCCATGTCACATCCACAGCAAAGCAGACTCGCAGATTCTAGGTGCTGGCCGTACTTATCCAACATAGTGTGGATCAAGGGATCCGGGAAATTCGGCCCGATAAAGATTGATTGTAGATGGGGCAGATCCGGAAGCGGATTTCGTGACATTCGCTCCTTCAACGGGCCATAAGCATCACTGCGTAGGTCTCTCAGCATTTCCACCTGAAGCAGTTTGGAGTGGTCACGAGCGTTAAAGAATGTCTCCCTCAGGTTGGGCATCAGCTTCATGTATTTGACAAGGTACTCATACATTAGTTCCACACTCATTCCGCTGTGGAAGACGATGAACGCTTGCCATATCTTTTTGCCCCATCTTTGAAAAAGATTATCCATTTCCTTCCAATATTCCACATTAGCCTTCCATTCCCCATGCAGGAAACCAATGCGCAACTTGCGACTGAAGAAAGGATTCCTTCCACGGTAGACGTGCTGACTCCAAAGGTTGAAGTATTTTATTGTCTCAAGGCAATCGAAGGAGTGAACGAACCTAATCAACCAGTTGACATAATAGTATTTGGATTTCTTATCCCCGGGCTTGATATACATTTCCATTGTTGTGGAGAGGCAGTGGTCAATGGATTGTTTCCATTCCTTGGAGACCAGTCGGCAGCGCAGGATGTCCTCCATTGTAACGGTGAGATAATGGGACTTGTACAGCAATGGAAAGATCTGCGGATGCGATAAGTTCTATTATTTATCATTAATTTAATGGGAAGCCTAAACATTTGTTCTAAATTAGTTCAGATTTAAGCATTACAGCGTTAAATAGAAATCGAGTTCTCCCATCCTTCAACTCATCCCTCCACTTCGGATCAATTTTGCACATGGCTACTTTATACTTCCAATTGGTGACTGGTTCCTGTGGGGTGTCCAACATTTTACTCTTGAACCGAGCATATTTCTCCCTTTCCTGTCTGATCTCTTCCTTCCATGCTTCCCTTCGAGCAGCCTGCTTTTCCTTCAACGATTCCATTCGAAATTTTTCCAGCGTGGAAATCCTTTCCAAAAACGCGATGGAATCCGTTGCACCAGCCTCCTTCAAGGTTAAGCTTTCAATGGATTTCACCAGTTCGGTTTCAGTCACAGTCTCCTTCGAGCCATTACCCTCGTCCACAAAGCTCACCTCCTCCTTTGGCATCATAGATTCGGCGTCCCCAGTTCCCCTTTCGACTTGGCGCAAGGCAGCACAGCCAACACCGAGAATAACATCAGAAACCCCTTCACCGGACTTCATCGGACTTGACGCCATCCTCCCAACTTATCGTTAGTTAAATTAAATCTAATTTGCAAACTTAAAAAATTGACTTATGTTTTGGGACAAAGTTCACGGTCGCTGTTTGCCAATGGTCTCGCTCACACACATTACTATATGACGTAGATAAAACAAATTAATTAATTCTCAATTTACCCCCAGCTAAGTGTACAGTTCGTTAGGCATAAACTACAGAATAAATATTGTATTGTATTGGTCCTGGCGACATTTAAATGCATAGTGATTGATAAGATAATCCTATTATTTTTAATTACTTAATGTATTTGATTGTAACAATGACAAAGATGTATTATTTATGCCAAAATCTACTCATTGAATCTTATCCAAATCGATTCATTAACAATTAACGAAATAACCAAGGAATTTGGAATAATTTACCTATAGATAACATAGAATTGCCTAGTTGGGGCTGCTGCCGTCAGTTGGGGTAATGCGAATCCAACTATCAATTAACCAGTTAAAGATTGTAGAAAACGAAGGACGAAAGAGAGAATGAAAGGATGAACGAGCATGAACTCTTAATCAGTAGCCATCATTAGCCAAATGATTAAACCATTTATTACATCAACTGAATCATATTCCCAAAATAACAGAATGGAATTAACTTATCTAATAGGAATAGAATGAAAATGCATGATAAAATTGGCATTTAACTTTAAAGGGAGTAACCATCTACGCCTGCACGCTCCTCCATTGTCCATTGTTATTGCGGAAGGGTTGATTTATTATTGTATTCATATCGTAACATAACATAAGCGAATGAAAGGAAACTAGCATAAATACCTAGTTAAATAGTTATAAATTATGTTGTAATGATGAGTTCTCCGTCCACAATCAATCAAAAATAAGACATAGCTGTAGAGTAGAAATGGAGTTGATGACGAGCCTCTATCCTATCTTGGTAGGACAAGATCTTCCAGGAGGGTTGTATGCAGTGGCCTTAAATGGATATGAAATCGGTCCTCGGAAATCATCCACAGTATTGGTAGGACCCGGAGGTGCCACCGTGAGGGATGATCTCGCGTTACGGTCTTTGAGGCAGCTCCCCTCATGGGCATGGACCTCGTGGTATCGCTGCAGATCCCGTCGTTTCTTGGTTGTCCAATCTCCGAAAATATCGGAGACTTGGCTGATAGTTAACCCGGACAAGCGGCGGGGTGTGTCTACAACCAATTCTAGTTCGGATTCCACCCTAAAAAGCGAACATCATATTATTATGTACTAATTAGGGTTGATTAAATATTTCCACTCGACACCGTCCGTAGTTGGGAATGCATGAAAGAGAAATTAGGCATGTAAAATAATGTAAGTTGTATTTACCAAGACACATTTCGAATGCCCAGGTATTCATATCGCGCCTTTAGGGAGTTGATCCCACTTGAGCATGAACTGTAATCCTTGATCCTTTGGTAGTGGATAATGAAAGAGCTACACATTTCTTGGGTTGTGGCAAATCCCCCGACTGCCGTTCTCCCACCAGTTGTATAATGGCATTCTGTTTAATTGAGTAACAAAGAAATTAACTCATGGATGATGCTTCATATAGGCCATATCATAAATTGAATTCCGAATGACTGATTGACTACCATTTATTAGGTGGTCCCCTGGTAGCACCTTCACCCCGACCCCATTCTGTACATGTCTAATGGGCTGGTACTTGTTGTTGTAGTTATCATCGTAAATGACCCAAGGGAGTTCCTTACCCCCACGGAAGTGTCGCAGGCGCATTCCAACCGCAGAATTATGAGCATGAAGTCCCACTGCCGATATAGTAATTCCGGAGGAGGGATACAGCCTTTTGGAGCAGTCGGGACTGCAATGGACAAAATATTTGTGGTCCGTGGAATTTTGTGGAATTAGAAGGGATTCTGGAGTTCCGGGTAGGTCGGCATGGACTAAGAACATTCCACCTTCGTTTGGACGGAGGTAACTCGTGTAGAAGAAATCTAAACGGCTGCTGACACGTTGATTGGATTCCTCCTGAGGATTGTCTTAATATCATAACATATTACATCAACATAAAACACGTAGTAAGCTCGCTCTATCTGATTGTACTGCAGTTAACAATATAAACGCATTCATAATTCATATTAATTATATTATACCAACCGTAATGCATTTGAATTAAATAATAATCATCCTCATAGTCTCCAATTGCGATCCCGACGTGGTCCGGCATAAAAAATGCCTAACATGATTTCGAAACAATAAAAAATATTGACTAAAATCTTGCACCAGTCATCGTAAAATATACTAGTTAAATTACTTAGTTGGGTTACCTTTCCTCCTACAGCCCAGCCCATGTAGAGTTCAGTGCAGAAGGGAGTGGGAAGTGTACCATCTCCAGCGTCCCGGAACCGATAACACTTTTCTCCGGGATTGCTTAGGTGAGGTTCAAACATTTGTCGCCGGCTGACTCCTGCCGGTGGATGACATTTGTACATTAGCATGTGGTGCACACGATCTTTTGACAATTGATCCGGCAAGTGAATGTCGTACTGGAATAAATCAGAATTGAATAAGTTAATTAACATATTATGGTGCCGAATGCTATGAACTTGCGGTTTCTGAATCGTTCTCTCTACACCGGTTTCAACTTACCCCAATTAAATGATGCTTTCGATTTAATCTTGGTACTTTATGAATGGAACAATAGTACGAAGTAGAATTTGAGGGAAGTGTCCGAGTTAGTTGCACACTCCAGGTTTTGGTATCCCTCGGAATATTTTCATTCCGATTTGAAGTAACCAACGTAGGAGATCCCGTTCTCTTGTCACGGACAATTTGTGGGGCGAAATTTGGATCTAATAAGTAGATACTAGTTGTTCCACTGGCTTGTGGATAAGCTCCATCCTCATTGTCGTCCTTTCCGTAGGCCCAGAATAATCTTACTTGGTTGGCCTTGCATAAGAAGAATTAGTCAGTTACCAGTACCGGCAGTACCAATATTAGTACTTAATCATGAGTCTATCTTGGTGAACTTACTGTAATTTGATAGTCCTCAGGGTCGCAGGTGTCCAATGCCCTGGAGAAGCACAAGAAGGTTTGGGTCTTACTCTCCCAAGAAGAGTGAAGGGTCCAGTCCTTATGCTTATCCAAGACTGCAATGGGACTCCCGGTATTCATGTGACGATCCTGGTAATCCAAATACCAAGTACATTATTAGCCCGTTTATTGGCAGTATTGACGGTTAAATGTGTATTATTTTAAACTCCACAAGCACAATATGATTAGGAAGGAGCATGAATAACGTACCGAAAAGTAGGAGTCCCCATGATCATCCACTCCCCCAACCACCAAATCCACCCCTGTCGCTATTCCATTGTTGGAGAGACCAAACCCTACCCAGTTGGTGGTCTTTACCGTGACATTAAAAGTGATCCTTTTACTTGACCAATCCACTTCCCATTCTAGCAAATATTTTCCTTCTGGATCTAACGTCTCAGCCTGCCTAAACGGATCACTGCCAACTTGGTAAGAGGAGCCTTCCCGGATTAATATTGAGCTAGTTATTATGGCAAGTGGAATCCATAAATTTACAAGTCTCCCCATCTCAAAAATAATTTCAATCACCAGAAACTCACAGCAAATTTTTCAATTCATATATGAAATCTAAATAACTTCCAATTTCCAACTGTGGATATAACCACATCGAGGTTATGAATATGAATGGAAGCCTTTTATAAATTAACTTCCCATTTTTGTGAGCGGAAAGCAGCAAAAATGATGAGGGGGAGCTATGATAGATATGATTCTAGTGAATGATTGTATCATCATCATTGTTTATCAAACTGATAACAATTAAAATAACCATGTTAAGGCAATGGCAAGAGCCATACCAAATAACACCACCACGCCTATACTCACCTGCATGCATCTACCTGTCATGGGCTCGTAGAGTTTTATTGTAATTATTTGCAGTAGGAATTTAGGAAACATGTTTGGCAAGTAGAACGAATACGGACGGACGGACATGATAAGTATTATTTTTAACTGGGATTTTTGTCAAGTTCATTTTACATTGGTACTCATGTACCGTTTTAAATTATATGCTTGTGAGATTTAAGGTATAATATGCAACAACGCACCCATTAATAACTGCGGTAATTTTTTTAGCAAAATGATTTGACAAACGATTAATGCAAATCCTCCCACTGGCTCGTCCTGCTCCATTGCTTATCGTGCGAAATATTAGGCAAGTTTTATTTCTGCGATGTGATAGTAAATATTAAATAGTATTTTATATCGTAAGGCTATCAGTGAGTGACCACATATCAATGTCATAGGAAGGATGAAGGGCCTCCGCAAGAGATCTATAATCATATCATTAAATTAGCTATATCCTATCCCAATATTCCCAATCCTGACTATTTGTGCATTTTGTTAATTTTCAATAAATATACATGGGAAGCAGTTGAAATTGACTCCCTAGCAAAGCCAGGACCTCAATCAATTTATCATTATATTACTCCCTCGATCGATGCATAATTAGTCGCTGGTGATTACAAAGATTTTGACTGACCATTGACTATTAAATTGTGTTCTGTAGTTCTAATTGATATTTAAATGAGGGGGGAGGATCGTATGTTTGTAGTTTGTTAGGGAGGGAATTTCATGCAATGTTAGATTTTAGAACTGGTACGCTATATTTAGTTAATATTAGACTGGATACATGAAAAAAGTTGTTTTTTCTAGTGCTAGTCAAACTGTTTTTCTGTTAAAACTGTATTAAATATGAATCGTACGTTGCTACTTAATTTAATGCATGGATGGATAGATAACTGACTTATAATTCACTTGTATCTCAATATAGTAGTAATTGATTTAAATAGTAGCATTTAATACTGAGAAAAAGTTAAGTTACAAACATGATGCATTTTGATTATTTAATTATAGTCAACCCCCTTTCAGAGGACAAGATCTTCCCGGAGGTCTATACCAAATGGCTTCAAAGGGATATGACACCGGGCCCCTGTAATCATCCGGCGTATTTAAACAAGCGAGGAGATTGGAGCTGGGTTGCGGGCAGGTGCCGGTCCCAAAGGCCTGGCGTAAGTGTTCTTGTGATATGTACTTGGATACTCGCATAAATGAGCCATGAACTCAGGGCCGACATTACCTTACGATTAAAATTATGTAATCAGGATCAAGCTGATTGATTTATTAATTATGTTGACACATGAAGCTAATGCATTCTTATACAAAGGTCTCGTTTATAATTAATAATTACTTATGCGAGAAATACTAATCACATTAAAAAATATAAGACATATATAAATCCAAACATTTATTTTATCCTCTCTGATGAGGGCAATGACTACCAGGAGGACTATATGGAATAGCTTGGAATGGATAGGAGACTGGCGCCCGGTAATCGTCCGGGGTATTTATGAATCCCGTGGGGAGAAATGCTGTCGGACCTGATAGCTCAATGGGAATAGTTCGTGCATTGAAATTTTTGTGGCAACCTTGGGAATGGGGATAAACTACGTGAAATTGCTCTAACTGTCTCCGTTTCTTCGCTGTCCATTCCACAAAGAAATCGGAGACTTGGCTCACTTTTAGACCTGCTAATCTTGGGGGTGTGTCCACAACCCATTCCAGTTCAGCTTGAACCCTAAGAACAGTCAAAGATACTTGTTGCATTTACATATGCGAAATTTTATTCTCTTTATCATGATGACGAAAGTGTCAAGCAACTTCATTTACCAGGTAATATTTTGGACCCCTAAGAATTCTTGGCGAGCCATTTCAGAGATGATGCTACTGGAGCAAAAACTGTAATCCCTAATCCGTCGGTAATGGATTAGGAACGAATTACACATTTCTTGGTTGGTTGTGTATCCCCCGAGAGTAGTGGTCCCATTGTTTGTGTAGTGACATTCTATTTCATAAAAATTACATAAGTAGATTGGATAGATCGTCACTTCATAAGGAGCAATTATTAGATTACTAATAAGAAGATACATCCGATTCCTAAAATGATGGATTACCAACTGTTAGATGATCGCCTGGCATGACCTTCACTTCATTCCGAAGGTGTCTCATTGGCTGTACCTGGTTGTTGTAATTGTCATCATAAATGATTCAAGGGAGCTCCCTATCCCCTCGGAAGTGACGCAAACGCATACCCTCGGCTGAGTTATGTGCATGTAAATTTACTGCGGATACCATGATTCCAGTGGATGGTAAAACCCGTTACAAGCGGGGCCACAGTGGGTAAACATTCGGTGATTCGATGAATTTGGTGGAACCAAAATACTTTCGGGTAAACCTGGAAGGTCAGTTACGATTCCGAACATGCCACCCTCATTTGGACGGAGTTTACGTGTGTGGAAGAAATCAAATCTTAAGTCAATTTTGATGTTTGATTCCGTCCGGGGATTGTCGAAATGTATTTGAATCTTAAAATACTCATTTGGTTCATTTGTTATCCCAAATGGGAATCCAACATGATTTGGGAGGAAGAATGCCTGCAAGATAAAAATACTTTTATCAAAAATAAAATTTCGGCAAGCTGCAGGTTTGTCTAAATAAATAAATCTGGCTAACAATTAGTACTATACCTTTCCTCCAATGGCCCACCCAATAAACAATTCTGTGCAATACTCCCCCGGAAACCTACTTCCTGCCAAGGGTGATCCACCAAGATAACATGGTTCCCCGGGATTGCCCACAGAAGACTCGAACATCTCCCTCGAACTAACTCCGGGTTCTGAACGACAGCGATACATGAGCATGTGATGAGTGCGGAGTCGACTCTCTTCATTTCCGAAGTGGATGTCATACTAAAAATGAGTTTTTGGAACCAAAAATTAGTTAGGGAATAGGGATATCTAAAAAATGACAATTACCAGCCTTTAATCTAACTTAGGTAATTAGTTTTTTGTTAGTTAGTCTCGTAGTACCCCAATGAAATGATGTTTCCGCTGTAATCGTGGAGCCCTGTGAATGGTACAATAGTAACTTGTATCATTTACTGGCAAATTGAATCGTCTTTGGACACTCCAAGCTTTGGTATCATCCGGGATCTTTTCGTTACTGTTGGAGGTTATGAGAACGGGGGCTCCGTTTTGCCTAACTATTTGTGGGGCATATTCAAGGTCCAGTAGATGGATGTCAACAGTGCCCTTAGCTCGTGGGTTGTGACCATCCGCATTGTCATTTCTTCCGTAGGACCAGTGCACAGTGACCACATTTATCTGCATTTTAAATTGAAATGCAATTAGGTAATTTCGCAGGAAATCAAAATTAGTCTAATTTTGCCCAGAATATGATATGAACTCACCGTTAACGGATAATCCTGAGGGTCGCAAGTATCCATTGCTCTGGAGAAGCATAAAACTGTGTGGCTCTTACTCTCCCAGGCGGAGTGAAGGGTCCAATCTTGCTCTCTATCCAGAATTGCAATGTCACTTTCCCCAATCGTGTGACGATCCTTTAAATTGATTATTTGAAATTATTACACAGTTAAATTTGTTTATCTAACCCAATGTAAATAGTAGGCCAATCTTGCGCCAGAGTTCGCCTACCGAAAAATAAGCTTGTCTATTTCTCTTCACTCCACCGATCACCAAATCAGAGCCTGAAGATACCCCATCGTTGGAGAGCCCAAATCCCACCCAATTCCTGGTTTGGACCGAGACATTAAAAGTGACTCTTTTACTGGACCAGTCCACTTCCCACTCCAGCAAATATTTTCCATCCGGATCCAATAGCTCCGCTCTCCGAAATGGATTATTTTGAACTTGATAAGCCCTAGCTTGGTTTGTGAGAGAAAGTGTTAGGATAATTATGACAAAAAGACTTTTCATTGTTCTAAATAAAATACAAATGATCGAGAATGAAATGATAATGTTAAATCAAATTCGGGAGACCTTAAGATTTAATGATGCACTGGGCAAACACCTAACTAACCTAACTGATTATTGTCAAACATTTTTCTTACAAGCAAATTCCTGCAACCAAATTGTTCATTAATTAATTACATTACAAGGGTACTTGTACACTGGCTATTTAAGTTTGAGTAAGGCTCTTTGTTTTCCAATGTACCCTTCATTCTTGCTCAGTGCAATCGTGCAAACTAATGTTCAGTTCAAGTTCAATGTGTTGAAGTGTGTTAAATGTATAATTTCATAATTATATTTTATTATAGGCAAGTTTTTGTACTATGCCTAATGGGATTTCAGGTCTTCTACAAACTAACAATGTTTTGGCATGATGGAGCACTATGCGGAACCATTTCCGGTCATAATATTCCATACATCCCTGTCATAGGAAATCCTAAATCCTTTGCATATGAAAATAGGATGTAATGTGGGCTGCACTGCAATAACGGCTGAAGGGCTTACCGTCGTCTGGGACTATTACGTCAATAATTGCATTCCTACACCAGGAAGGTATGAAAGAAGTTTGCAGGAAATGCATTAATTGGTAATTACTAGTAATTAGCATAAGATTTGTTACGTGCTAAACTATGGAAGAGTCGGTTACGATATGATATGATCGTTAGTTATTTTTCTCTTTCCCTAATTACCATACTTCAATAATTTACCGAGATGGATTTTATTGGGGGATGCTGAGATGAAGATACATACATAAATTAAATAAGGCAGATCTCATTGCCATATTGCCGAGTACAATCTTTAATGAACAATCTTCTAATGCATTCGAATAAGCACCGTTCGCATAAATATTTAATTTTAACACGTTACCAGAACTGTCGGTTAATTAATTAGTAACAATAAATTTCAACCCGTTCTATAAGGGCAACTCCTTCCTGGAGGAGCGTACGGAACTACGAAGGGATAGGAGACCGGCCCCCTGTAATCACTCGGCGTATTTAAAACGAGCGATGAAAACTGCCTTGGGTTGGCCTGTGGCTGGGTCAAGTTCCTAGTATAAGCGTCCTTGTGACAACCGCCAGACTGTGTCTGGACGAGATGATACCGCTGAAGCTGGTTTCGTCTCTCTGGAGTCCAATCCACAAATCTGTCAGAGACTTCGCCAATTCTCATCCCTGCAAATCTGGCTGGTGTCTGGACAATCCGTTCAGCGATATTTATGTCCCTGAAGATAAAAACATTTAAATTGAAGCAGGAGAAATTTAATGCCTTAGTGTAAATGTCTTCTTCACTTTACCAAGTTATATTTCCAATTCCCAAAAATTGACTCCGAGCCTCCAATGAATAGATTTCACTCAAACAATTGCTATATTCTTTCACTCGTTCGTAATGGACGATGAAGGCAATGCACATCTCTTGCCGGGTTGAGTGGCCTCCAATCGTAGTGGTGTCATTATTGGTAAACCGGCAATCTGAAAAAATACGAGTTAGCAATGAGCACTTACCGAGATTCGGAAATAAATTAATACTTACACAGGTCTGTTTTTTTTTACCGATTGTCAATTGGTCACCAGGCATCACCCTCACCTCATTCCTTAAGTGCCTGAAAGGCTGAACCTGATTATCATAATTATCATCATAACTTATCCATGGGAGCTCCCTGTCCCCACGGAAGTGATGTAATCTCATCCCAACCGCAGAATTATGAGCGTGAAGTTGAATTGCCACGACTTTAATTCCAGTTGGGGGAAACAACCTCTGGGTACATCCCGAACTGCAATGCCCAAAAATCCGATGATTTGATGATTTTCCAGGGATCAATATTGACTCAGGCAAACCCGGAACTTCATGAAGTACTGCCAGCATCCCACCCTCATTAGGTCGACGTTCATTTGTGTAGAAGAAATCCATCCGGACATCAACTTGGATTTGTTCCTTATGTGGATTATCGTAATGCATTTCCATAAGATAGTATTCATGTTCCGAGTTGCCAAAAGGAAGTCCCACATGGTTTGGAAGGAAAAATGCCTTCAGTTTGAAAATGAGATTAATAAAAAATATGTTTCACAAGGTTTCATTTTTAATTACAGCTACTTAATTAGTCGTATCTACCTTTCCACCAACCGCCCAAGCCAGATAGAGCTCCGTGCAAAGAGCTATTGGGATTGGACCACCTCCACCACCCGCCCCCAGAACTCCGGGGTAGCAATGCTCCCCCGGATTATTTAAATGGGGCTCGAAAGCCTGCCTCCTACCATGACAGCGGTATATGATAAAATGGTGGGCACGCTCCCGACTCACATCATTGGGAAAGTAAATATCGTACTGCAACATTAATTAATTAATTAATACCATTCCAATTTTCATCGTGTTAGTTCTGTAAAGACTTTCCAATTTACTGGACTCAACTTACACCAATTACGTGATGCTTCCGATTCAAGCTGGGTGCCTTGTGGATGCTACAAAAGTAGATAGTGTCATTGGATGTCAAATTGCGACTTATGTGGATGCTCCAAGTCTTGGTATCCCTTGGAATGTCCTCATTTCGATTTGCAGTTATCAGTCTAGGAGATCCTGTACTCCGGTCTTGAACAATTTCTGGAGCATGGTCAGGATCGAGCAAGTGGATTCCGAGGGTTCCACTGTTTTGAGGATTTAAGCCTACCTCGTTGTCATTCCTTCCGTAGGACCAGAGGAGTCGTACTTGGCTGGGCTAAAATTGAAGACAATCCGTTACAATCTTTCATATAAGCTTAAGATGAGAGAAGTTATCATCAGCACTTATATATATGGAACCCTCGATAGAGCTTACCGTTATCTGATAATCCTGAGGGTCACAAGTGTCCAATGCCCTAGAAAAGAGTAAAAGTGTATGGGTTTTACTTTCCCGAGCATCATGCAATGTCCAGTCTTGCGTCCTGTCTAAAATTGAAATCCTGCTTCCTCCAAGGACATGCCGGTCCTTCAAATCAGAAAGAATCCAAATAAAATCAAGATCCTCTTTGTCAAATCTACTATTCCCAACAATCACTCACAACAATAACATTCCAACTTGATTGTTGAACATACCGAAAAATACGGTTTCCCATTCCGTCCCACTCCCCCGATTACCATATCCGCTCCTGAAAAGGATTCTCCATCACTGGAAAGGCCAAAACCAATCCAGTTCCTGGTCTCGACCGTGACATTAAAAATGATCTTTTTCTGGAACCAATCCACCTCCCATTCCAATAAATATTTCTCCTCTGGATCTAATCTTTCGGCTCTCCATAAAGGATTATTTGCAACTTGATAAGCATGCCCTTCTTCAAGTAATATTGAACTGCTTACAATTGCAATTATAATTAGCAAAGGAACACTTGCCATCTTTACCTTACATTAAAATTTAACTTAACCTATAACAAACTTTTAAGAAATATTTTTACCTTAACTATTTTTTTAAGCCCGTTTCAATTAATACTAATCAGAATTCAATCAAACCCCAACTGAAGCGTATTTAGCACGAGACTGGCAAATTTTATCTTTTTTTTTAGCCCAATGGGCAATGGAAGCATAAGGGTAAAGGTGATCAGACGGAGATGAGTAGTTAGCGGAATCAGTATTATTATGCATGAAGGAAAATGCTTATAGAACATGAGACGTGCCTAATCTCCCATTTAGTCTTACATTACTTACAAGCTCAAACTCCATCCTTTGTCATGATTTCTGCTTTGCTTTAATTGTTAGCTTCACACTTGGTTGCATTTCATACGCTAAATTATTTGCAATTTCAATAAATGTGTACTTAATTACTGTACATAAATAGCCCATAAATGTGTACTTAATGTGTAATTAATTGATATGCTGACTATTGATATTGATATGGCATGATAAAGAAAAAACTAAATAAATAAGCGCATCAGTTAATTGTGGTGAGTGAGTGGAAGTCCACCAGCCAATGTCATCGGAAGGAAGATCCTAATTCTGGAATTTTATTCATTTGCCATTTTATGTTTGTTGATTTTTAGTGGACGTGGATGAAATGATTTTTAGTGGACGTGAATGAAATGACTAATCTAACGATGGCAAAATAGGTACATAAATCTGCAATTACCTAATTACTAATTATGCTCAGACATGAAGAATTGTGGAAGTAAATTGAGGAGAGTTTCACAATGCCCCAGGAAATTAATTTTCGCAAATAGTATAGAATGAGCCATACCCGCAATCACGGGGTGGGACGGGTGGGATTTTGTCCCACCCAACATTTTTGGAATCCCACCCAGTTTCCCCTTAATCCCACCCATATTTTCAAACAAAAATTCTTTTATGCGAATTGGGAACATTTCTTGAAAAGTTGTATACAATTTTTCTTGAAGTTTGACCTGAAACTGTCTAAAATGCTCGGAATTTTGTTTAAAAACTGCAAAATTTTCTAAGATTTGCCAAAAATCGTTGAATCTCTTTTCAAATACTGATTTTAGCTTAAAAGTAGCAAATTTATTTTAATTGGAATACGAAAAGGGGACACTTTTCAGGGGACTTTTAGGTTGGTATTTTTAAATTACTAACCTATCCATGTTTTCAAAAAAAATCCCACCCACTTTCAAATGCGTGGTTGCGGGTATGGAATGAGCAGATGAAACAATGAAAGATTGAAGCTGCATTTTATTTTAGAAATTCTTGTCATCCAGCATATAGTCCAATTTAATATTTTCAAATGCATGAACTCATTAAAATCATCAGAATTAATTTTTGTTCATTAAAACATTCGTACAATTAAATGCATAGAAAGGGACAGAAACAGAAATACAAACAAAAAGGAAGTAAATACACGACTCGTGTATTTACTTCCTTTTTGCTCGTGTAACACGACCATGCAATAATGGTCAAAGAAGATTAGGTTGGGTATCCAGTGGATACTATCCACGTAAAAGTTCTAAAAAACAGTTCATTCATATAATAAGGACAAGAGGATGTCCAAAAAAAGCGGTTGTAACTTGTCACCAACATTTGCTTAAAACCAAATTTAAAGATATGATAATCTGTATAAGTATATATATTTAACATTTACATGCGTATAGTATATTTGCATAGGTAGCCAATTTCTTAAGACATCTTTTAAGATCGGAGAAGGGGCATGAGCCAGAGAAATGCCACAGAGAAGATAAGGATTGAAGATGGCCAACACAACTTAAGAGCATCTTATAATCTTATCTCAAATGCAGATTCTGCTGCTGAATTGAATTTGAAGAAGAAAATTAGAAAAGCTGTTGGGAAAGTTGGAGTTGGAAAATGGACTAATAGTGCCTTTTGGATTGGAAGTGAAGTGAATGGTGAAACCATTCTCTTATCATTTCATGACATGGTATGGCATGATGAATATGATGATGGCTTTATATTTCTTGCTGACAAAAAAAGTTGCTTGATTCCTTGCATTGCACTTTTCACTAATTGTTGATGTTTGCATTTGGGCAGTAATACAAATTCTATCATATAATCATATCATATCACATCACAACATTCATAAGCGTATCTACAAAAATGTAGTGTAGCCATCATCAGCGTCTTATATCAAGTTATCTATATCTGTCTATATATCCATATTCCATACGTAACGTAACGTGAAATAGTGAACTTTTGGGTGAATGAATGGAATCAACAGGACATTTTTTTTATTGTTGTTTACTCCAGCTCAAGCAACTAAATTAAATGCTTTTGACTAGAAGGCTTTTACATTTAAGTGAGTTGAGTTAGTTGTTTGTTGTTTGTAAGTGTTAAACTAATCTAGATACTAGTGACTAGAGTGGTTTAATTAACAATGTCAAATTGTTAAACTTAAAGCATCCGATTAATTGACAAGAATTTGGATTATTGTAGATTTTACGAAGACGTTGGCTGGCTGGAGCACACACCCCACACCTGATTTGACCTTGACTATAAGATAAGATAAGCTGGATGGATAAGAGCTTATCTTACATCTTAAGAAAAAACACTTCCGGAGTTTTATGGTAATCCTGTCACCTGTCTGTAGAAATAATCATGTCAAGGAGGAGTTCTCAGAGGAAGCTTGGATTTAACGTAAGCCAGAAATAGTTACAAATATTTATGGAAAAAATAATATATTTTTAATTGTTGTATTTTGTACTTATTTAAGTTAAGTTAATGATTTTGTTTATGTGTCATGTGTCAAACTATGCCCATCATGTGGAATTATGTCTAGATGTCTATTAACTTATGTTGTATTTTTTTTCTCCTTCCAGAAATCCAAGCTGGTTGTCCTGAAGCCGGAGGATGGGATCCAAACCGGGAGTCATGAGCTGACCTTCGCCTCCCCCCACTTCCCCTCCTACCTCTTCACCCAGGAGGGGACGGAGCAACTGAGCAAAGTCTTCTTACCGGTGCCCTCCCTCTTTCCCCCCTACAGCCTGGTCTACTACGAGAACTACTCCTCCCCCGATTCCCGGCTGAGCGACAACCTCCAGTTCATCCATATCGGGGTGGATCCGAATCCCGAACTTGCGGGGAAAGTATGCTATGACCTAAGTCCCCACCATGGGGAGTACGAGAAGGTGACCAGCCTGGAGTTTTCCGAGAGCTTGCCCAGCGCCATGTCCCTGTTCCAAGTAATTAGTCACTTTCGGAACTGTGGACTGGTAAAGATCTTCTTGGATGGGAGGCACGTCTTCTGGCCTGATCTAGATCCCTCCACGACAGAACAACCGGGATTAAAGCAGTTGCTCCAAATGAAGTATGTCTGTCCCTCGGTTACCACTCTCCACTTGATCTCCCAGCTTCCAGAATACCGTGGGGTGACCATCCCCAGAAGGCTCAGTAGGCTCTTTTATCTGTTCCTGAACATCTTTCCCAGTCTGGAGGATCTCCATGTGAAGATGGATGGGGTGGGTGAGGACATTTATGACTTGCTGAAGGATTTCTGTTCCACGAAGGGGATTGGACACCGTCACAATGTTAAGCTGAACAAGGATGATGGGATTTTGACTTGTCAGCCGAAGAAAATGGACGTCCAGGGAGTTAGGAAGAAGTTGGAAGATGAGGAGGATGACCTACCAAGTCCACTTTTGAAAAGGGTTAAGGTGGAGCCGGGAGAAGAACAAGGAGCTTGTCATCACCCCAATCACGTACGCACAAATTCCACTGCGACCACGGAAAGTGGTGAAGACATTGATAACACGAACGGCTGCGAAAGTTTCGACTGCGACGGAGAAGAACTGAAGCCCCAGTTGTGTGACCTTCATTGGGATGATTTGGAACTGGAAGATGTATCATCGGATGAGAAAGAAGAAGACTTTGCTTGATGGACAGGTAATCATAATATTGTTAACTGGCCTCATAGGGATTAATGTACATAATGATGCATTATGTACATTAATCCCTATATCCATTATTAATGAATTATAATGATGATTATAATAAGTTTAACTGTTATCTTACCCTTGTCATTCATTTTTAGTGTTTTTTGCTGCATGGATCGCACCGGTCATCCTATTTGCCATCCTATTTGTATACTCATGCATACTTGATAACCAGCGGGGTGGGGTTATCTTTTGTATTCCAAGGTCAGCCTTATCTCAGACGGACCTCATCGTCAATGAATTATATATGTCAATTTTGGAAAGTGTAGGTGTTCGTTTGTTCGTAAAGCACTTACTGAACTTATTTGTAAACCGACGATGACAGTTAAAGTACTTATTACTTATGTTATGCACGTTTGTTTAATGAGTTATGTAAGTTACGTATGATTATGTAATTTTAAGTGATTATCTCTCTGCACGCTTGATATATATTTTTTGAAATAGAGTTAGTTAAAACTCTTTATTTTTATTGGTATAAATTACATGTTGATGCGCTTGGGGTTATGATTGATGAAGAATAAATGATTTCGCTAAAAAATTACAATTTATTCGATTCGATTTGGGGCAATGATTTAGAAGCACTTCCTGTGCACAATAGCTGGGCCGGACTCATCATACTCCTGCTTGGAAATCCACATCTGTTGGAAGGTGCTCAAAGAAGCCAAGATGGATCCTCCGATCCATACGGAGTATTTCCTTTCTGGTGGTGCAATAATCTTGATCTTCATCGTGGTTGGGGCCAAGTTGGTGATCTCCTTCTGCATCCTGTCGGCAATGCCTGGGTACATGGAGGTACCTCCGGAGAGAACAGTGTTGGCATACAGGTCCTTACGGATGTCCAAGTCGCAACGCATAATTGAGTTGTAGCAGGTCTCGTGGATTCCAGCGCTTTCCTGTCCCAAGAAAGAGGGTTGGAACAAGGCCTCTGGGCAACGGAATCGCTCATTTCCGATGGTGATCACTTGGCCGTCGGGAAGCTCATAAGACTTCTCAAGGGAGGAGGAGGAAGTTGAGGTTTGCATCTCTTGGTCAAAGTCAAGAGCGACATAGCAAAGCTTCTCCTTGATGTCACGGACGATTTCCCTCTCGGCGGTGGTGGTGAAGGTGTATCCCCTCTCGGTGAGGATTTTCATGAGGTAGTCGGTCAAGTCACGACCGGCAAGGTCCAAACGGAGGATGGCGTGGGGGAGAGCATAACCTTCGTAGATGGGGACGGTGTGGGAGACACCATCTCCGGAGTCGAGGACGATACCTGTTGTACGCCCAGAAGCGTAGAGGGACAGAACTGCTTGGATGCTGACGTACATGGCTGGAATAGAAATGCTCTTGTTAGTAATGAATATTTAAAATCTATAGAAAGGAAAATTAACGGTTTGTATCGGTGGGCCAACCTGGGGTATTGAAAGTTTCGAACATGATTTGGGTCATCTTTTCACGGTTAGCCTTGGGGTTGAGGGGAGCCTCGGTGAGGAGGACTGGGTGCTCCTCTGGGGCAACTCGGAGCTCATTGTAGAAGGTGTGATGCCAGATTTTCTCCATATCATCCCAGTTTGTCACAACACCGTGCTAATATTTAGAATATTTATTTAGATTTTTTGGCCTTGAAAATCAACTTTCTCAAGTGTAAATAATGATTTAATTTCTTACCTCAATTGGGTACTTCAGGGTAAGGATACCCCTCTTGGATTGGGCTTCATCACCGACATAAGAATCCTTCTGGCCCATACCGACCATGACTCCCTAAAATGGAACAAATTAATCATTAATAACCCATATTTAATCTCCCCTTCCCTTTAACTCCTTCCCAGACTAACTTCTCGCTCTCTTCCAGATTAGATATTTTATTACCTGATGCCTTGGGCGCCCAACAATACTAGGGAAGACGGCTCTTGGCGCATCATCGCCCGCAAACCCGGCCTTGCACATACCGGATCCATTGTCAATGACCAATGCGGCTACTTCGTCGTCACACATTTTGAATTTGTTTTTGGGTTTGGTTTCGAAAGAAAACTTTTAGAAATGTCGGAGCAGTTTTGTACCAACTGTTGGAACACTTGGGAGCAGACTAAGGACGAACTATCCCCCGGACTCTCTTTATATATATATGGGCTGGATTTTTCTTCCAATTCCCAAAATTCCCTTGACGGGGTGGGGTGTTGTTCATCAAGAGGACAAATATGTGCTTGGATGATTTCATCATATCATAAGCCATATTATATTTTGTGCCATTGCCATATATTATTACTCAAGTACAGAGTGCACGGGATCCGGCCACCGGGTTTCCAATAACGGTGATGTGTGTAAGCCAAAAATTCTTCTTATCATGTCATATCTCCCTGTATATGTCATCCAATCCAGTAACATAGTCTACCTATTTGCAATATTTAAGAAAAATCTCATTAACTTGCTGTCTGCTAGACATATATCATATCACATCATTGCCTATTATGATATAAGTATGCTTATCGATAAAACAATTTTGAACAAGAGTAAAGTTTATGATAAGCCATTATCTTCCTTGGTCATTCCAGATGCCATACGCCAGTCATGTCATGGCAAATGAGAATAGACATTGAGAAAAGGCACTTCATTGTTTCCCAGCATTTATAGCATACCATTCATACTTATTGAACATTGACTATGATAAGCTTCAGCAGGCTCTTCATATGACGATGGCAGCGGAGGGGAATTGAATAATGGTTATCTGGGGGAAAGTAGCCGGTTTGGGTTTCATATAATAATATGCCGGCCTTACATGGAATTTTGGATTGTGCTTGTTGGTTGAGTAACCCATTTCATGATGAGATTTTTTTATGGAGAAATATGATAAGCGATGATCATGATGATGATCATCGCTTATCATAGATAGAGAGGAAGGAAGAGGCGGAGGGGTATGCGTAATAATAAAAAATAAGTTTAAAGTTCGGGAAATATTAATCCCAAAGGCAGAGTGGGTACTTCCTACATCCCTTGAAGTGGTTGCAGTGACCCTTCAA
Organism: Pseudosinella alba; assembly: GCA_034700485.1. NCBI lineage: Eukaryota > Metazoa > Arthropoda > Collembola > Entomobryomorpha > Entomobryidae > Pseudosinella > Pseudosinella alba. The sequence continues at coordinate 44 of JAQIXQ010000233.1, read as the reverse complement.
GAAAAATTCAAAAAATCTTTTTGCCTGGCTTGTGTTTATAGAAC
>JAQIXQ010000232.1:0-41728 GCA_034700485.1 Pseudosinella alba | reverse complement strand
TAAAAAATCTTTCTCTAAAAATCTACCACCGGTGATTAAGCTTTTAATTCTTTAATTGATTAATTACCAAACCATCACATTTAGTTAGCAGTTTTAGCTTTTTCTTAGAAGAACGGACGGACACGGACCATCATCAGCATTATTATCATGATCATCTTCGTCAGACTCAACTCAAAATATATCAAGATGAGTTGAAATGTGAATGACAATGGATAACAGTATAAATGCATGCGATTTAGGTAGGAACTATGAATATTCTCAGGGAAGACATTACACTTTAAAAAAAACTTTTTCATCTTCACTTCTAATTTTTTAGTGTCATGTCATGGGAAGGTTTAAAAGTATTTTAGCACTGGGCACTGATGACTGGCTGCTTTTATGTAAAGTAGTAAGTAGGGGTCAACCCCGTTACAAAATCCAAACGAATGAATCTTGCTTTTGCAACCGTAAATGACTTTTGTTCGAGATTTTTTTTTTTGTAAATTTTAAAGCGAATGTTGAACTATAAATTAGTTAATTCGAGAACATCCGAATCGGATCATAAACCTATTCGGATCCTATGCAAACCTATGGTTAAAATCACATGAATTTAAGTTGACAAAACATAATTGCCTTTCAATTTGATTAGCAAATTAACTGCATTTTTTTAGGATTCCTAAATCCTTTCTAGTAGAGTGTAAAAGTATATTGCTATCATATCATATTGCAAAGCGTCCGCAAATTTTTATTATTTCCCTTTTGCATTTAGTTTTGGACCTTGTCCTCTTTTCCTTGAAAGGAATGAAATAAAATATGTCATTCATTATTCCAGCTAAACTTCCACTGGGTTCTGACACCAAAGCAAAGTGAGTTTTGTTTGTTGTGAGGGGGGTTGGGTGGCGAAATGTAGAAATTGGAATTATTTTTATGGGAAATAATTAGCAATAATAAAGAAAGGTTTGAAAAATCAGTTTACAATACAAACATATTATTTTGCTTGGATTTTGTTGGCTTTGCATCACTTGCTCACAATAATCGACAATGAATCAAGCTGGCGTGGGGTGCATTCATGCAATATCCATGAAGGAAAAGCAATTGATAAATGAAATGAGTGTCAATTGTGCACTCAAAGGATGGAATAATGGAAATGGAAACAAATTATTTGACAAAGAGAACATTTCATCGGCTTACTTGTTTTCGAACGGGGCTCCCTGGGTCCATCCACAGTCACTTTGATAGCTTTTATGTAAGTGGCCACCTGTGGAGGTGTTGTTTGGATCGTTATCGTCAGCGTAAAACTTTTCCCTGTTGAGCGGAACAAAAAATATAAAAAACTGTAAATGGCTGGTTTGCATGTGGCACAAATAAATGTATAAAACGCGATTAGCCCTCCTCCTTCAAACTGAGGACTTTCACATGGGATATTTTTTCTTGGCAGTAAAATATATTTAAAAAAAATAAAACGTAGCCAGAAATATAATTTATTTTTAAGATTACCCTTACCTCGACCCGACCTCCCCACAAATCTCAAATCATTGAATTTGGCCACAGAATTCTTCATGATGGACTGGCCATTCCGTAGCTCAGCACAGTAATTCTCGTCATTCCCGGCACGTACGGTGACCATCGTGCCATCGATAATCTCACCAAGTGAGATAACCTAAAAATTAGTAAATTAACAATTACATTTTCATTCCATAAATTAAATAGTTAACATTCGGATTACAGCCACTAATGTAGTTATTCGCCAAAATGCAAAATCGGAAAAGGTACAACTAGCTGGAATCAACTTTGTCAATGGAATCACTTTCTCCTAAATGCAAACTACCTACCTTAAATGCAACAGGAAGCGTCTTATTAGATCTCCAATGGGTTGGCAAAACCGAGCAGAGGAAATAGGGACTCCCGGTTCTCGTCAATTCTCCGGGATGCTCCGTCAGGGCCATAGTGAGGGCATGCTCCGTCCACCAACACTCATTCTCCTGGTTGGAGTTGTTATTATTTTTGGAATTTTTTGGAGACATCTTGACCTTAATCACCATTTACTAATGGGCACACTTTATATATTTATATATATAAACTAATCGGGAAACTTCCCAATTAATTATTTATGGAACTGCCAAATATTTTATATTCTTATTCCAATTCCAATCAGAAGTCACAGAAGCGTTTCCCACTTTGCCCCAAAAAATCTCCAAGAACTTTCTCAAGATCCTTACTTAAAATTTTCTTCACTTTACACAATTTTCATCTCATTTTTCTTTAGCTTTTTTTCTCTCCTTAAAAGACCATTAACTCGATAATTCCGTCATAAAACTAAACTGCGCCCATCCCCCTTCTATTGTTCATCGTGCCATTTCATAAATTTTTATTACCTTTTAAAGCTTTTCTTTTATTCCTCACTCTTAAACCCTGGTCCCTTGAAACATTTTAAAATAAGTAAATTCATTTCCAAAAATATTCCTTGTTAACTATCAGTTCAGTTCATTCTTCATTCCTTAATCATTCATCTATTTTCTCCCATTGTCTTTCACTTATACACCAACAAAACAACTCAATTAGGAATCCTCTCTCGAAACTTTACTCATTTACTGGTCAGATTATCAAATCAGATCGCACAAAATCATTCATTCATCATTCCACCACCAACCACCAACAAATTTCACACTCGCAATATACTTTTGACTTTAACATATCAAAAGAATTAAACTAAATTACCAAAGTGAACAATGCCCCTCTCCTCATTCTGATTCTGTGATGTTGAGCCAATTCAGGCCTTGTTCCTTCCTCCATCCCACATAATCATAAACTGACTGAGTGAGCCCCTCAACTCAACTTCAACCTCATCATCAACATTTCTAGTGTGGTGGGGAACGGTGATGTTTCGTGGTGGTGGCAATGACTATGGCTATCAATATCTATTTGAAATGATATCATGAACATGCAGTAGCCAAACCAATTCCATTAAAAATATGCATAATATGAAATATTAACATTAACATAATTTATAATGCAAAATAGAATCAACTTCAATATTCGATTTCTCCGACAAATATAATATATAAGATAGACGGAGACAGACGGAACATTTTATATTGTACACAATCCCATACCCCATCCCACAAAAGGAAGGAATGGGAAAAGGAACAATGATTTTGATCGTCATTACATTATTATCATCATCATCATGTCATGATTCCCGTATCATATCTATCATGTAAAACATAAATTGTACAAAATACAACATCAACATCAGCTTACTAAACAAAGTATAAAGTCATATCTACCATTAGTATCGACATCAGCTAACTGACTGTAATGGGGAAAGAAAAAAGCCAAAGTCAAGAGAGCCAAGAAAAAAAGTTGACTTTTTAAAGCCATTCTCAAACTCCAAACTTAATGTTGAATTTTATATAGGGCTTGATTGAACATATAGAACAGAGGAACAAGTCATATTCATTCTATCATTCCATTACACAATTTCCATTTTCCATTGTGGAAAATACAATTCCTCAAGTGGCTGGCTCAGGCTCTTCGACTTTTTTACTCTGTAATCATCTTGGAGTAATAAGCAGTGTAATATCATGTAATCGCAAGCCAAAGAAGCTCATAGTGGATCATATATTTTGATATTAAGCATTTCATATCATGGTGCCTTTTATATGACGGGGAAAAGGTGATGATATTCTCGGTGGTAAAAACATGTAGCAAAGTAAACCAAGCTAGATATGGAATAAAAAGATATGGGATGGGGATGGATGAATGTTGATCATTTTCGAAATGAGAATTTTCCCTTGAATCCCAACAAATAAATTGTAGCAAACAAGTAGAGCTCTTGAATTGTGTTTTTTTTGTGAGAATGAGAATTATTGAGTCTAGTTGGTTGAGACACTCTTTGGCTCATGGCTCATGATGTTGATGAGGATGATGATGAGAATGGGAAGTGAGCAGCTCAGGCTTCCCCACTATAATCAAAATCATCACAGGGTGGCCGTGGTGGCCGACCATGTTTTCATTGTCAGGAACAGACATCACATTCACATCCATCCCATTTCAAAAAGCGAGTTTGAGTCTTGGGTTTGAATTTACTTATGACTTACCTGGAGCTGCTCCTGGATTCTGGACACTTTCACATAATCATATCATAATCTCAATCGTAATCATACCATCTCGTCATATATAATCCAGACCAACTCATCAAGATCCTCTTCAGTCACTCTCGAATTATTGTAGGGAGCAGAACAGAACAGGTAAAAGGTAGGTAAATTCATAACTTTAAGATTGGGGATTGAGCAATATATTTTTTTCATAATTTTTATAATGTGCTCATGATGATGATAATGATGAGAAGTGGGCATATCGTATGAATTCCAGTTTGGGGGAGTTGAGCCGAGTACAAAAGCTTGCTTTGAATAAAGTTATTTAGTTCATATTCCTTGGTCATGTCCAGTCCAGTGAAATTACTTTTAGGATGAAGAAAGGTGGACAGAAATTGTACGTAATATTTCTTGATATGCTCTTATTTTTGTTCTTAATGTTTATGGACATGATGATTATGATAATGATGATATTATTTGATGTAATTTACAAACATATTAGACTTATTTCACTGAAAGCATTACATATTACATTACATTGCACATCAACATAATTTCAAATACATGTAAAGTCTACAACAAATTACAGGCTTCTTTCTTGAGGCACCATTTCAACTAAAAATAAGATTATTATTTTTTGATGACCAGGCTTCTGTTTTGGTTCTAATCTAAAGTTGGAGTTGGAAGGGGAGGGACAAATTATGTTGAGGCTCGTACATGACTTGAGATGACGAGACTTGGAGCAATATTATAAAACAATGGAGAGGGACTTGACACGTATAACAAATAATCGAATAACTTTATCCAAATACAAATTTACTTCACACTGAACAGTCCAGTTCAGAGCTAATGATTAGACGTGAATATTCATAGGAAAATTGCCGTGAGATAGCATGATTTTTACCATTTTTTGTCAGTAATTTCCCTCCACATCACCCTAATTCTTCCTTCTGTCCGTCAGTATTCATTGAATGTTATGTTGCATCTCATCAAATCAGGAGCATACCCTGTCCATTCGTTTCCCCTCCGGGTCATAGTCAACAAGAGTTCTTCTTCTCAATCCTTCCATTCCATACTTTTTATGAGAAGACTTTTTCAAAGCTCATCAGAATGGGCCATTAAAATCGGAACGGATTGAGCTAGACAGAACTCCAGCTCCTACCTGACTGCCAAAACGCCTCAAATCATTCTCAAATCCAACAAAGCTGAATGAAATGAAATATGGAATGTTTACAATCTAAAATTTCATTTACTTTTACCTTTGCTTGCTGGCTTCGCTCAACGTAATCAAATCACGCACAATACAATCATAATGAAGTTGAAGGGAACAGGTAAAAAAAATCATGGAAATAAATATGTACTCAGTTGGCTTTTGCCCCAGTCGAGTCTGACAATGAACTACATGAAGAATGGAATGGCATGGAGCAGGTATTTACAATATTACAATGATAATGATTTCGATTTGTTTTCTCTTCATCTAATCGTAAATCCAATCCATTTCAATATTTCCACTTTCCACGTTCTATGTAAGATTGTGTGCAATGCATACTGCAGTGTGTATTTGTCATGAATGCTACTTTTAAAAAATGTTCAAATCAAATTGTATCATTCAGTTCCGTAAATTACTTGTAAGTATAAATTTTTGTCAACCGAATAATCCTTAAGTTGAAATTAATACTGTGATAAAATTAGAATAGCATTTAGCTAACTGCTACCTCAATTTATATATTTTTTTTTGAATTATTGCAAATATGAAATTCTTGAAGAGTCTTCTTTAACTCCAACGTTAAATTTTGAACTGCAGGTGTGCATCAACCGATGTTACATAATATGCTTTAGGCATTCAATATTTGTGTCGAAAATTATGAATTACGACCATATTGAAGCAGTGTTGGCAGCGGCACCTCAATCAGACTGCAGACTCGTCATTTCATTGCCAGAATAATTCCTGTTTCAATTTTACAAAATATGAAAACAAAATACAACTCAGACTGCAGAAGTAATCAAATCAGCCTATAAAGCAGCTAAAAGCAAAATCAATAGCAATCAAATCAAATTCAGAAGAAAAATATCCTAACTGCAATCACAGGAAAATGAACCTGATCTCGTCTCTCCACGTCTGTTGTCTGTCTCATCATCATCCGCATCATCATCATAAAAATATGAAATATAAAATAAGATGCTTTTTTAAATTCAAATTCAATTTATCTACTCCTGCAGGGATAAAAGGCTTTAAGTTCTGTTTTACTTGGTCTTTCACGAAACATGATATAAAAGCGTGCACCAAGTTATCTAATGTCTACTGATCAATTCGAGTTGAGTGAGCATCCGCATTTTACGTAAGCTTGAATATTACATATAAGATGACTTTTCTTTGTAAATTGCATTCACAGTCCCTATAATGATCTGATCCGAGTATCCGATCAAATCAAACGATATAGTAGACGGTGATGATAATGCGACAAGTTACTCGATACTTGATGATCAGGTACTGGTTTTTTACTTGCATTTTTATTACATAAGTTAAGAAAAAGTACAAAGTTTGTTTATTCAGTCACTTGGCTAAAGTAAGTCGGTGTAGTCTCGGTCGGTACTTACTTTTATCATTAAATTCGTCATAAAAACTTGAATTTGGGTGAACGGAGCCCTTTAATCTTTGCTGATTGCCCTTACCTGACTTTAACGGGGGGCTGATGACGCATGTTAAATGTTAACATATGCAACTTTGTGTATCTAAACGTGCTAAATTGTAATCACAATCACACAACAAGGAACATAAGACGAAATGAGAATCAATTTGGGAGATAGCAACAATTTTTTCTTGAAGAATGTTTCATGGCTTCCCACACTACTTTCACGAAAGTGCCTCCCATTTTTTCTTGCAATTTTTTAAACTAATCTAGTTTAAAAGCAGAGTAGTTTGGTTTAGTTTATTTAGTTTACGTGATTTTTAGCATTTAAATGTGCTTGTATATTTGCGTATTATGTTACATACATGCAGAAACATTGTATTATTATGAATGAACTCTGACTGAACTAAATTTGCTAAATGAAAGAAAAGGAACAAATTTTTGTTGGTATTTTTTGCTGGTTTTCATCTCATTGGACTTTTGAGTTTTGAGCTGACCGTGAGATATGAAATGAACCTGATTCCCAGCAGAAAAAAATATGAGGATCTATCACATCATCATCGTCATCATGGTCATGATCCTGGCTTAATTTTTTCGTTTGTTTTTCGTGATTCTTGTGAAGAATTCACGTGCAAATGCTTGGTTTTTTAGGGAGAAATAAGTATTGTTGTTTGAAATGTGATGGATGATTGATGATGGTCTATGAGGAGAAAAATTCATGCAAAGATGCAAATCAGAATTATAGACCTTCTTGTTGGGGATTAATAGTTGAATATGGTGAAAACGTTACTATTTGACATTTGAAAGTGTATTGGGAAAATGAAACGTGGTACAGAACACTCAGAGCACTATACTCGTACAATGCTTTAATTTTGTTTACCCTTTATTTCTAAATAGGATGATATAATTCAAATTATTTCGTGTATAACAATAAATTTAGACTTGAAAAAGGTGGAATAAATCAAGCCAGTTAGAAATTATTTAGTTGCATAATTACAACTTATCGTTAATTCATTTCACTTCAGTCTTAAACTACCCTGCATGCTTGAAATGAACCCTTTTTTCAACTACGCTATAAAATAGCTTTTGTTTTAACCCATTCCATTAATTACCATCGAACTACACATTATTGGCTACGCTCATTCATCATAGGTTATTGGGTTAATACAACATGATGAGTTTGATTAATTTTCCAGTGCTATATGTACCATAATTATGTATAGTATTTTGCAAAATAGATTTTTCTGCATGAAGCTGTAATATCATTTGCATTTTGTTCCTGAAGCTTGCACAATAAAAATACTTATATATATATGCTTTGCGGTTTTCCACGATTATTTGCACCATTCATATTGATGGCCATATGCAGCATGGAGATATTAAATCGTGACTATGAGGGAAGAATGTAAATTATATGCTTAAAAAAGTGAAATAGTAATGAATGAAAATAAGAATTTATGCATGATTTTCCCCGTAAATCAATTTTAATGATGAGCTGTAATGAAGCTCGCACTTGTAAATTTATTTCACATTATCTTGGCATCTTGTATATATTTTCATACAATGGATTGTGTTTTACTCCCGATATTATTTACATTTCCGCATCTTTCTTGGACCTGGATAAATATTCCTTAGGCTACTTCTTCTTATTATGGCGAGTCCACTGTTCCAGCAAGGGCTCATCATCATGATTCTCCTCACTACTGCCAGGACTTGCGGGAGCATTTTTAGAGGTGGCACCACTTTTACTTTTTTTGCCACTGGCTTTGGATGAAGGTTTATTAGGACCAGGACCAGGACCAGGACTACTCGCCTTCCGTGGATTGTTTGCTTTGTTAGTTTGAGGGTCCGCAGCAGTTGGACTTCCACCACTGGCTGGGGGAGGAGCTGTAGTAGCTGGGGACGGAGGTGCAGGCTTAGAGGCTGGTGGTGGACTACTAGGGGACGCTGGTGCAGGCTTAGAGGTTGGTGGTGGACTACTAGCAGCCTGAGCAAGAGTTGCTTTCTCCCGAACCTTCTGAAATGTAGGGTCAGAATTCATGATTTGGCTCTTCCTCGCCCTCGACTTCCGTATAGACGCCTTGATATTCTCCAGCCTCTGTGGATCCACCTCCTGGTTTGTCTCCACTACTTCAAAGTGGGAGGAGGTGAACTTTCCTGAGGTCAAGGAGGACAAAGTGAATTTCTCATCGACTTGGACAGACTCCCCAGGAGGTTCCAGTAGCCCTCGCTTGGGTACAAACTGTCGACCCTTGTGTAGCCAGCCTATGTATTCCCAGACAATCCATATTCCATAAATCAAGTACTGGCACAACAAGCGGGTTGCTATTTCGTAGGGATACGTTTCTGAAGAACAGCGCTTCATGTGAAGGATCAGTCCACAAATGTGAAGGATCTCACGGACAAAGGTGACTGCGAAATAGAGCCATGCTCCGACAAACTTTAGTTTGAGTCTTTGCTCCTGGAAGATAATTTGCAATAATATTAATCTTAATTAAACTCCGGTATTTAACATAAAGGCACAAGAATCAGAAAATCTATTAACTACCTGTACACAGCTAAAATATAATAGTAAATCCGTGGATATTCCCAAAGTTAGATTAACGATATCCAGAATAGTATATGCAAGCCCGTAGTCATTTAAGTTCTCATAGCACTCTGCCTCCCCTTCAACATGCTGTGCTTCGGTATTCCCTTCGTGATGTTTACCACAAGTGCCGAGCGCTATGCATAAGTGAAATTTGAACTGGAGGATGGTGGGGACGACAAAAATGGCCTGGAATACCTGTTCAAGAAATTTTTTAGAAGAAGTCAACTTCAATTCATTTTAGCAAAACATTTTGGCAAGTCTCTATAAATTAATTGTGCATTACCAAATCAAACCATGCTAATACTTTCACGGCTCGCTCAATATGATACTCACATGGGCCGCATGGGTTCCCAATTCGGAATTTGTGTCTGGGCACTGTCATCTTGTGCCTATGATTTCTTTATAATGCTTCTATCTTTCTAATGGTCTGGCTTCAGTTATTACTAGAGTTCTGCAAACAAAGGAACTAAGTTCCTTACTTGCAAAATATTTTATAAGAATGGCTGCAACATGACTTGAGAAAATTTTGACGGCAAAGCTCAACTTCCAGAGTAATAACTTGGTTTATTTAATGCTGTAATTAATGTAAGTATGCTGTACATGTTGTCAGGTGACATTCAATCGATCGAAAGATACCGTTCATATTAGAATAAAGAACTAGAAGTTCTTTACTCTAATCCGTTCATTCATTCATTCATGTGAGATGCACAAAATTCGCGAGCAATCAGTGTCATTAATGTCATCATCATCATCGGTCCATTTATAATCATTGTATTTTTACTGATTGGGAAAGCACTTCTTTATTAATTGCTAGTCATTATCAATCAGCATATTTATAATTCCACAATTAAAAAGAAATGCTATTCCAAATGTTTCGACGGTATACCACACAAGCCCAAAAATTCGGACGAGGAATGTTCGGAAGCCTGCCGGCTCACTACTTCCGAATCCACATCCCAATTAGCGTTCATCTCTGGCAGCACCATTTCCATGTCGAGAAATGCGCTTAGATGCGAAAATAGTGGATTTTTTGATTCCTCCTCCTTGGGGACGACCTCAGTCTGTGTGGTGGAATCGAGAGCAGGGGAGACAGCATTATTATTCATCCTGATTGAAAGCGTCCTCGCAATCCCACTCTTCCTAGCCCAACAAATGAAGCCAATCATAATCCAAATCCCAAAGATGGGGTAGAGCAGATAGAGGAGGAGTGGACTCCAGTAGCCACACTGAAGGTGAAATCTCTCGGAACCCGGAAGTGCCAAATCTTGGGCTGCTGCTGACTCAACCACTCCCGCCATGTAATCATCATCATCAATATCTGCTAATGGGTCGCTGCTAGAACTGGAACTAGAACATGGTTCAGTTGTTGACCGGATTTCTTCTGTAGTTGGTGGTTCGTGATCGTGATGATGACCTTCGCCAGTCAAAAAGGCAGATATGGACAGGAAGAAGCGCCCACAGGAACCAAAGATGAGGATTAGCCACGGGAAGAAAATGTTCGGGATTGCTGAGATAATCCATAATATGCATATTGTGATGTTTCTCTTTAAAGGGGGAAATAAAATGCAATGTTTAAGGTGGTTTTATTTTGTAAGAAAGTCAACCATGTTATATATTATAAAAATTAAGATTTATTAACTACCTTTCTCCAACCCCAAATATATAGCATGAAACCAAAGATTGACTGCAAGACAAGGGTCCCTACAAAAATAGCAGCGGAAATAAAGACTATTCGTTGGGCTACCTGCGGAAAGACAATGTGACTAAATCATATTGGCTTCGTTCATCTATGCAAAATTATGTTCATTTCCTTCCATATCCTTACAATTATTGCAGTAACGAAATGAGTACTCACCGATTTAACATTATACTGGGCTAGGAGAGACACAACCTCAGCGTATATATAGAGAGCCACCAAGAGGTTGAAAATGGATAGGAACTTGGGTGAAAGTCATTAAAAATTACATATTACTTACTGCGGTAAGGCGTATTCTTCAACGTAATGGAGTGAATGACTAACTGTAAGGATCAATCAAGAAGGTGTGATAATTGTCTGTATTTTCTTACCAGCTCAGCAACTGAAAAGGCCTTTGCTCCTTCATCATAGGTGTAGTTACATGATCTACATGCATTACCCATCCTATCATGTCATGAATATCAAGGGCCTGTCCTGGCCAAATTGATTTCCATCTCGATCAATTTATTATAAAAAAAAAACAGGAACAAGAAGGATGCAAAATTGAAATAAGACTAGAATTACAGCTAATGCTATAGCTAATGGTGATGGTAACTGGAAGATTGTAATCACGTAAGATGATTTCATGTCATGGAAGGTCCTTCAAGGACTGAAGGAATGATAGAAGTTGTCTACATAAATGGAGTATAGTGAATTTAAAATGAGATGGAATGGAACGAGAGCACCAATATTTTTCTGGAACAACTCTAAATAGAAATGGATCATTTATTGGGGCATTACAATACACTCAAATAAACACAATTCATGTGTAATTCATATTATATTTTTAACTAACAGCAATAATTAAAGTTTAGTCGTAGCGTACATAAACATCGCATTATCCATTTAATACATTTTACCGCCAAACAATTATCAAAATGTATAATTCAGCATTAACACTATTCCTCCTCCTCTCCCAAATAAATTATCTTGACCACATCCATCCACACACACCCACTCCATTTCCAGTGGAAGGTTGAAGGTGCTCTCCTCAAGACTTCAAGCTCTATTTGTGATGAGCCGTTTTAATCGAGGTCGTTGATGGTAGAGACCTTGGACTTGAAGGACCCTTCGGTTGTGGGGACGAATGGTGCCCCCCCTTCGATGCTATGCTTGCAGCAGAGGGACGACGCCCATGAGGGTGGCTCGTGGTAGTGTGCGGATGAGTATGATGACCTTCTCCACCCTCACCACCTGCATAAAACAAATGGGTTGCTACTCCATTCTCCTTGGCCCAACCGATAAAGGCGTAAACTATCCAGATTCCGTATAGCAGATAAATCAGATATAACAGGAAATATTCCACCACTCGGTTGCAGAGGAAGAGGATCCAAGGGCAGATGAAATTGCAAATGCCCAGGCATATCCACATCCAGCAAATGGTCACGTTTTTCTAAATATATGAAAATGATAATGTTAATAAAATTGCGAAATCGGAAGGGGAGGAGGGAGGGTGGTTGGTACAAACTGCATTTGTATTTACATTTCTTAACCCCATGAAGAACAACAGCCAGCCAAACACTGCTTGGAGGATCAGGGTCGCCAGAAATAATGCGCCGGTTAGAACGGTCAAAATCTGGCCAATCTGGGAAGCAATTCATTTAAGAGATTAATTGCAATTAATGAACGGAAGGAAATGATGTATAGGAAAGGTAGTTCATAAGTTGCAGACCCAAGCTTACAGTTGCATGTGCTGTGTCTATACTGGCGTATTTGAAGACATAGAGATGGGCGACTTCGCAAAGGGCAATGATGATATGGTAAAAAGCGATGAACTACAAGCAGAAAATAGTTCAGGGTATGGCTCAAAATTAAGTTACTAATTGGAGTAAGAACAGTAGTAATTTAATATTTCAGAATTTCAGTTTTTTACCAATTCAGCCACACAAAATGCTCTCATCCCATCCTCCGGTCCGAAGTGGAATACATAACAAGGTTGAAGAATACCCATAGCCCGTCCGGATCCTAGTCCGCTTGCCGTATATTTTCCCTATCAGCTTGACAATATGGCTGCTGTCGAATGAATTAAATCTATCCACTAATTAAAATACTGACCTAATATTTTAATGCTGTGGTCGAATCTATTACTTAAAATAAGCAGATCGGGTCTGTGTGGGAAAATAAATTCACAGCTTGAACATAATTTATGAGATGGATGTGGGAGAAGGGCAGCTTTTCATGCAATGAAATTCTATTATCAACTAAATGAGATGAAGCGTATAATATTTAATCCATATCAATAGCAACTGTACTGCAGTGAAAACCGAAATTAAACCAGGGAAGGATGGCGAAGAATGGGAATTTGTCGCAGAGAATGGTGGCGAAACCATTTTAGGTGACATTGCAGAAACGGTTATATGGGGCGGTTTTATTATTATCCTTGTAAGATTTATTACATAAAAGCCGGAAGCATTGTTTTAGTGTTTGGTGGATGTATGGTGTGGGGATTTTTTGCTACTAAAGTGATCATTTTGGTATATAGAATACATTGACTCGTCGGAGAAAGGCCCTTCGATGCTTACGGGACCCTCAAGGTGGGGAGGAGGATTAGGACGAGTTTGGTCGACCTGCTTTGATCCAGAACCAGATCCAAATTGCGGCAGGGGTGGAGAGTGAGAACCATGATACTGATCTTTATGAACCTGAACTTGACCAAGTTGACCTTGACCATCCTGCTTTGGTCCAGAATGGAGTGGGGGCGGTGATGAATGAGGATGGTGCTGACCTGCGTGATCAGAATGATGATGGTCATTATGGCCAATCTCTTTTGTTTTAGATTGTTCAGCATAGTCTTCATCATTCATATCATGACTATGACGGTGCAGCTTATCGTGATGGCTTGGAGTTGGCGAGGGATATTCGGAATGGACAGCGTTTTCGGTAGGCTTCGGCCCTTGAACAGGGCTTATGGCAAAATGGAGGGCTATCCCAGCTTGCTTACACCAGCGGATAAAGGTGTAATTTACCATGATTCCATAAATCAGGTAGAGTAAATAGATAAAACACCAGGTTGGAATGGGGAGGAATGCGTTGTGGTCCACAAACATGGTGACGGCCGTGGCGCTCACATTCAGCACAGCCAGACCTATCCAGATCCAGCACATTGTAATAATTTTCTACGTAATTATAATACATTTTCTGTCAATTAGTTGAAGCCAAAGTTAAAGTATATTATGGGATTTGATGGTTTGAGAAGTTCACCTTGTTCCATGCTAGGTAATAGAGTAGAAAACCGACAATCCCTTGCAAATTAAGTGTGACCATAATTATGCAACTGAAAATGAGTATTGTAGTTTCGTCTCCCTATCAAGATATAATCATGTCAAGACATAATCATATCCTTTGCTTAATCCACCCTGAATCAATTAAATTAAAATATGATTTAATTTTAATTCTTCCTAAATATCAATAACGTACAGTTCGAAGTTGCAGCTCCGACAACGGGATCACCTTCAGCTTCCCAATTTGGCAGCCCAGTATCATGTTGTATATTGATACGAACTAAATAATAAAGTGATTTTACGATAATTAACAATCAATTTGACTTTGCAACGAACTGTCGTCCTGTAATTTAAGAATTTGAAAGTCTACCATTTTGCCATATTTTTCACATACTTCCTTACCATCTCCGCCGCACAAAATGCCTTTTCTCCGTCGTTGGCGTCAAATCCAAATGGCTGGCAGGCATTTCCCATCTTATCCTTTGGAGAGTGGAGACTGCTACAACCGGAAGTATTTGATAAGCAAGGGGTAATTAGTCATTTAGCTTGAATAATAGCATTTAATATCTAATCCAGTAAGCCAATTCATTCCATTCTGGCACTTATTTTGCCATTGGATTCATTAACTAATACATAATCTATGTATTATTTGGAAGTAAGTTGTAAGTGGCAACCGTATCATTTAGATATGTAAATATATATTTTGAAAGTAGGAGACAAGATGGACTCTAAAAACTTGATCTCGCAATTTCATCCGTAAGCCATAGCCATTCATTGATCATGAACCATTAACATTCTCCTACTTTTTCGGGAAGTCATCGGTAATGGAAAATAAAACCACGACATTTTACAAAAAAAAATATCCCCTTCTTCATAGGAATGATCCCGTTGCTCCGTCATATACTGTAACATTTTTGCCAGTTTTTTCACCTAGCTTTTTTACCTGGCTCTGGTTTTTCCACTTAAATTAATCCCGAAGTTCTTCCATCGAACTAAATATTTTTTGTTTGATCTGATCTTATCATGAATATGAGCTGACTGATACATTTTTGTGGTGATGATGTTATGGTTGGTGGTGACGGTGGTGGTTCATGTCATAGTCATGCCAAAAGAAAAAGCGATTGTGATGAATAGTGAGTGATGATGATGATGGTTATCCCGTTGTTGAAGTTTTTGGAGGTGATAATCGTATTGGTTTGGTTTGGTCTGATTCAATATTACATATTATTTGCTGCAAAACTAAAATGTGCCAAAGGTTGTTAACAAGTGTGAAAACATGGAATGATGGTAAATTGGTAAATATAAAAAAGTGGCATGGCTTGTCTTTGGCTTTGGCTTAAATGTGGCTTGACTTTAGCAGTTTTTTTAAAAGAAGAATAAAAAATTGTAATTTGAGGTGATACGGATGCGAAACATACGTTTAGTGGTGGTGGCGATGATGATGATAGTGAGGTAAAATTTTTGGGGTAAAGATGGCTGGATTTGGATATGGCCTGGCTGTGACATTGACATGTTGTGGTGGTGGCATTTGCGGCATTTTTTTTGCAGCTCCCTGCATTAAAGTAAGTACATTAAATAGTATAATACATCTGAGTAAACTTTATAGTAAATCATTTAATGTTTCTCTTGATATTAGATGAAGTAGATTTTTTGTATTGCAAGGTAATTAAGGATTATTGTTCGTATCATTTCATTGGAGCACATGGCTCATATATACTCATATAGTCGGTGTCATTTCACGCAGCATTAATTATCGGGACAAGTGTTCGTTTGTGGATAAATTAACTATAGACTGTGATGGGGATGGCAGGTGAGAAGTGATGTGATATGACATGAAATAGTAGGTAACTTTTTTTAGCAACTGTATTTTTTTGTACTGTAGT
The DNA here is from genome assembly GCA_034700485.1 of Pseudosinella alba. Classification (NCBI taxonomy): domain Eukaryota; kingdom Metazoa; phylum Arthropoda; class Collembola; order Entomobryomorpha; family Entomobryidae; genus Pseudosinella; species Pseudosinella alba. Next base: position 25,593 of record JAQIXQ010000232.1, on the reverse strand, counting down.
TAACAAATGACAATGAATGATTTCGCATTAATATTTAACTGAATAAAGTGCAAATCCGCTTGAGCAAACTGGGGGATTGTGAGAATGCCCTTTAGTAGGAGAAGAAGTACAATGAGTTAATGTTAATTAATTATTGTCGAAACTCCAAAGACCAAAATATCGTTCCAGATTGTAATATAATAATGATTAGGATTAGCAAATTATTAATTCTTAGTAATCCGGAATAGATTGTTGATAATTATTCAACATAATATGAGGGAGGGGGAGGAGGGATCATATCATGAGGAAAATTCTGCCTAAAATATTTTTTAAGTTAGGTAATTTCGTTTGATTTGTTGTTCTCTGCAAATGTGACACAATGCATGGAAATGAAATGGGACATTATTATGTACATTATGTAAGTTAGGGTATTTTATCAAAATATTATTATGAATTTGGCGTAATGACGGATGTCAAAAACTAGTTGGAACTGACATAATTATGAAATATGACATAAGCAGAGATGATATTTTTACTCGGAATTTGAGTGAACTTGTCATTTCCTTTCTAATTTGGATTTGACTCTGTCTGGATTTAATGAGTACATAGCTATTGGCTTCGCAGCTCAAATACATAGATGCTTACACAGCTTTAAAAACCGTTATTGCTGAACTTCTGCTAAAAGTTCAAAAATTCCTTTTCTTGGAATAACAGGAAGTGAAATATTTACCACAAATTTGCTTTGCTAGTTTGTTGTTTTTCGTAAATCGTTTTTCGCCGGAATTATGTTTTCTCCCGAAGTTTCATCATGAAAAACATTTTTTGGTTCAAGTCCATATTAATAATGATAGTTGAAGTAAGAGTAAATCACATATTATTATGTAATTAAAAATTAGCTGGAACATATTTTAAAAGAAATTCTTCCATGAATAATTTTGCCTTAACAAATATGTAAAATTGTGCTTCTTGAAGAAATTATATCGTAATTTATTTAAATCATAAACCACACACGTCAGCTTCAGCGATTAAGGAAAGATATGTTTTGTATATTTCCTCTTATTTTTCCCTTTTGCGATAATCATTTTGATTATGACCAGTGAATAATGATTTTGATTAAAATAAACTATGCCAAATTATTTTTCACTTTTCCTATTTCCTAATTCTAATAATGTTGGATTTGATCAAAATTCTAAATTGCAAAAGCTGATATTACCTGTTTACCATTTTCCTACATAAATTTTTCCCCGTCAAGCAATAAGGGGAAAAGGCCTACTGACGATGAGGAGGGCTTTAATAGTGCCAAAACAAAACGATAATGATTTTTGAAATAGGCTATATGGCTATACCCAAATTCACATTTCTCTACAATTTTTTTCCTACTAAAAACATTTAGGTAGCATATTATTGTGGTTTACCAATATTACCAATTCTACTTTCTGCTCGTGGTTGATGTTATGTTATGAATTATGATATTCTTACACAAAAAAAAATCTGTAAAGCCAAAGTGTGAAATATGGCAAGAGTTGATTTTTTTTATTCACTGGGAAAGGTTCAGTTTTCCCTGAATGCTAAGTTATGAATATTGAATATATATAATCATAATTATGACTAATCTTCCTTGTCCCAAATAGCGTATTTTACAGCTATACACAATATCCATCCCATCATAATGTTTTGTTTCATACAGCTTCTACAAATTCCCCTAACTTGTTATTTTTTACCTGTGAAAAATTCGATCAAATGCCTACTTTTTTTTCAGAAAGACATGATCACGTACTTTACAACCTATAATATTGGCTAACCAAAACAGAAAAAATGATAAAATGACACTACCAACGCCACATCGAGCAAGCACTAAAAATTCTCCTAAAAATCCCAATCATCATCATCAGCCCAATCATTTCCCCTGCCTATTACCTCCCTCGATCTCATTCTCTGAAACAAAAATACGATTACATCAGATTCATGTAATTTTGTAAGAAGCTCATCCTTCCCATCATCGGAATCAGTATTTTTCCTAAACCTGAATAAGAGCACTAGTACAATAAAAAGCTACCTTATTCTTCAGATTCATGAGGGTTTTTGATGATGAGAATGATGCTGCGATTATTGCGGATACGTTTTGTGGCTAAAAATTTCTATCCTCCTCTGTTTGGAGTCTCGGGGATGCGAGAGCCAGAATATATGAAGTCCCTTTTTTATAACCATCTTTGATTCCACAATCAGAATCAGAGTCAGGAGTCAGTGAACAGGAGAAGCGATTGCTTGCCTAAAAATCTAAATGTATTTTCATAGGATGGGATTCTTTTTGGCTGTTTGTCTTTCTCTGAACTGAACTTGTGAAAAAAAATAGTCGCTGACATGGACTGTGAGATGAGAGTAGAAAGGCTGACAGAAAGAAGGCAAAGAACCTCATCCTTGCATTTCACTACTGCAGCTGCAAATGATGAGTGGACGGAGGCATGTATACATGTCACACAAGATGCTATGATTCCACTAAAGTCATGTAACATGTAAAGTCTTGAATTCAAATGCAAGATTCCATGAATTTGATGATAATTCTGATGGTGGTGTGGTGGCAGGCAAGCAAAGCCAAATGGAATACTAGATATATAGTCTCGTTGGCTCTCCCCTCTTCATCTTCATCCCTCTCGGATGCTAATTAGACTTCCTTTCCCATATTATGTCTCTCGGTTCTCACCAAAAATTTTAGTTCATATTTCATCCACTTACATTGGCTGTAGTAGGTATACAAACTAAAGGACGATGTCAGGTATGATTTTAGATAATTACGCAGTCAAAAACTAGGACAGGACAAGTGAAATGATATGAGACATAATATATGAGATGACATTCACCCTGACTATAACTGAATGATATGAGTTTGATTGTGAACTTTAATAGATTATTATATCATGCCCACCACCCCACCCACAAAAATGTGCAACCTTGTCATTTCATTTCATGGATTATGTTTGCATTCATGTCCCATTGTACCCAAATATGTGTATTTGCGACCACTACTTACTCCACAGCTACCCTACCACCACCACTAGACAAACTACCCACGGACATTTATTTAGTGAGGTTCTTGTGGTTGACCCGAGCTGGGCTGTTTCAGGTCAACTAGACTTGGTTTACCGCATTTACCACGGTGGCAGCATTGTTAGTAGGTATCTTTGTTGAAAAAAGACTTCAGGACTCATCCACCCACTCTATCACTTGATGGCTATATGATAATCACTCTGGGTTTTTAGAAACTCTCTTCGGTTTATATTGTTATCCGGCCAAACCAAGCCAATGTTGGCGGTGGCGGTTGGAAAGATGAGAAAAAATGGTAAAGGGGGATGGAAAAGATGAGACAGATTTTTTTTTTGGCTTTAGAAATTATTACCAGCGACTTTAATAATTCCTCTTTGCTGGTCTGGTTTACTATTTTATGGTTTGGCATGTACACACAGTCCCCACAGATATGACATTCTCATTCATAATCATAAAATAATGTAACAAGATGAAAGTAAAAGAAATACCGCAAATAAGTGATGGTGACTGACTTTGATTGGGCAGGAGGAGAGGAGGACCAACAAAACCAAAGATAAATAATTAAAGTGGGATTTTTTCTATTAACCAGGTTGGTTTTTCACTTTTGGGGCAGGCATGGTATTTTTGGCTGACTGCTGGACTGGAATCGTGGTGGTAGTGGCGGCGGCGGTGAAAATGGTGGTAACCTAATGAAAACGTTTCATTTTTTTTTTGCATAATCCATAAAATTGGTAAAACCTGGATTCGATTATATATCATATAGTGGTGGTTCGGTTCGTGCGGTGTGGTTTCTAATTTTAAAATATTTTATGTATCTATTTATATGCATGGCACATTGTCACAGTGAAGGGATGCAGGCAATGCCCATCGCGTCGGAACTATTTCGGTGAAGAAGAGGTCTCACTTTTAATTTTGTAATCTTTATTTTATTGCTATATTCTATCTTCGTATATAATTACTTTCAATCAATTCCGAATCAATTTACTTCAGGTCCGTTTTTGCTTTGTAAATTCGAAGAGTATTATCTGAGCCACCACTCATCATGTACTCAGAATTTGCCCATGAAGTACATAAAATGTTCTCTGTGTGACCAGTCATGTTGTAAAGTGGCGCTCGAGGACTTCGCCGATCCCATAGCTTCATAATTTTGTCGTGTGATCCGGAAATAAACAGATTTTCATCGGAGGCAGACCAGTTCACTGATGATACCCAGCCGTTGTGGGAGGTGAACATGCTTTTAACAAGGGAGCCCTCTGTAAATAAAAAAAAATCAACATTGGTAAATACGTAATATCTCAGTCGCAGTAAAAATTGGCAACTACAAATAAAGGACATTATTTTACCATTGGACCGAGGATCGTATAGTCTAATATGCCTATCAGCGGATGATGTGATTGCTGTGTTGTTCAGATTAGACCAGGATAGATCAAAGAATGCCTTGTTTCCAGCGATTTCCGTTTTCATCCCTCCCAATTCCACATCCCAAAGCTTAATCGTATGATCCCATGAAGAAGAGATGAGTTCGCTTTCATCACTCCACTGTATAGCTGAAACACTTTCTTTATGACCAGCTAACGTCATGACGGGGGTCTGTCAAAGGAATTCAATGGTTAAGTATTAATATTAAATGCATCTGGTTAACTAATGGATGTACCAGAGACGTCCATTGGTTAACTTCATTACAAATTACAAATCACAAGTAAATGAAAATGACGTAAGATATAAACCCATACCTTTGTTGCACCTTTACTCGGCTGAGAACTATCTACGGCAGCATCATCCTCCGCGATTTTGTCGGCAGCCACCGTCCAGATCTTTAACTGGCCATCCCAGGATCCACTAGCAATATTACTCCCAGTGCGATCTGGTTTCAGGCATTCAACACTTCTTTCATGTCCCTTACAAACGTACTTGCAGCACACGTTGTTATTTGATAGGTCCCACTCCCAAATCATAACTGTTTGATCATGGGAGGCACTAAAAAGCAAAAATAGAAACAACATTTTAACTTAACCGATTAAAATAAATAATACACACAACCCGATTCACACAATAAACGGGTATGTACACAACGAAAACTGCTTAATAATGATTTTTCATAATAAATGTCAATCGGCCAACCTTGCAAAAAGTAGACTTTCCTCTGAGGATGTCACCCAGCAAACTGCTTTGATAGGTCCAGAATGGGCTGGGAATCCTTGCTTATGTTTACCCGTTCCAGTCCATAGATGTAAAGTCGCATCATAGCAGCCTGTCAATATCCTAAAATCCAAAAAGACATTGGGTCATGTTACATGCTACTTATGCTTATGCACACAATCGCAGCAAGGCATTGTCCAGCAATAGTTAATTTTTAGAAACCTAATTTTTAACAAGTTAAATTTACCAATTGGACGTAGCATCCACTCCCGACACCCAGTCATCATGCATTAGACAATTTTCAGGTTCCGGAGCCGGGGTCCGTTCCACATATTCCACTTCGATGATCTCCTCCACCCCAATCTTCTTCTTATCACTGTCCTCATCCGCTTCAGCCTCCTTCTCCTCAGCAGTCTTCTCTTTGAGAGCTTCATGGCGCAAGACCAACTCCTCCAACGTCCCCCGCAGGAATTCTCCGCCGATTAAAAAGTCGAACTCTTTTGGCTTCTCGATCACATCATCCTCTGGCAAAAAAAAATACAAAACACAAGAATTAATAAATGACAATCAAATGATGACAAGTTAAAAGTTAAACTTAATTATTAATTAACTATACCTAAAAGAACACGATTGATAACGCTGTTGAGCTCATCTACGCCCACATTCGCAGGTATAGCATACGGAAAGTCTGGAATGGAGTACCTGAAAGACAACACACAAACAAAACATACGAATACCGTTATTACCGTTAATTAACTAATGACAATTAGGAATGACATCTCCAATTAAATATTCCAAAACGCAGCAGCAGAGCAGCTGCGTTAATTGAACTATTGACTTTTAAAATGCAATTTTCAAGATATGTATTTAAAATGTAAATTTAACGTACTGCTCCTGCTTCGTCACAAATTTTATCTGGAGCCCCAGGGAAGTGCCCCCGACGGCCCCTGCAGCAGGCTTATCTTGAGGACCTTCAGCCATCTTATCAAAATAACGTTTAAAAATAACTTCCTTCCACTAATTCCTTTGAACTTATTTGTTAGTGCTTAAATTAATTATCAACGACCACTTAAAATCCTCCTCCTATAATAATTAAATGTATTATGAAAATGAAAAATAATTAACTGCCACTGACTCTCAGTGTCGCTCGCATGTTATCTTACAATTAATTAGTACTTATCATCAATTTAAGAACTTGTCACTTTGCTTATCATATCATCTGTCATCATCTCAATCTCATCACATGGCAAGTCACACACAAATTAATACTGTTTCAAAAGTACACCAAACCAAATCAAACCACATGGCCTATTTATAACATGACATGAATCACAGTCTATCAACACGGCAGTGATCATCAGTCACCTTTAATTAACTAACTAATCCTCCAATTAATTAACAAACTACATACACAATTAAAGTTCTAATCCATATCAACATAAACAATCCATTCAATTATGTATGCACTGACTGACACTGACGAGATGTGGACCAAGCACGTTGCAATTTGCGTGCTTTTTCAAGTCAACCAAGTCATTTCATTCATCATTCGGCTTTTTCATACCATTTCCATATCCCATCCCATTTCTCAATCCACTTTACAGACAGGATCCTTTTTTGAACATTCAAATCCCCCGCCAACTCCCTCCCCGGTCCATCCACACATTTTGTCTCAACTTCCCCTTCTCCTCCAGCCCATATGCCAAGCATTAGCATCGAGCCAACAAAGGCTCCATTCCACCCCTGACGTGATGGATGAACAGACCCCACACCATGCACAAACAAGCATCTTTGCTGGAATATGGCTTGAGCCAAGGCATTTCACTCGCAGTTTTGGATGGAGCTGCTTGGTCGAAGTGTGCTCACCTGATTCATTCTGAACTGAACGGAGCATCATCATCAATAACAAACATCAACATTTAACTTTTGGACTTGGGCTGCTGAAGTTAACTAATTATCGGAGGAGCAATTAACTTTTAACTAGGGATCTAGGCAGTTTTTCTTTCGCTTCAGATGAAGATGGAACGGAAGTTAAGTGAGGATTTCGAGGAGGTCCCTTGTGATAGCATTGTAAGTGGGAGGATATGGCTTGTTTTTGGTTGTTTTTGGAGTAATAAGGAATGCATTGGCGGGAAGGGGAGCTCTGTCAAGAAACAGATGATTTTTTGGTGATGTGATGATGATGAGGATGCTTTTGGAACAAAGTTAACTAAATGTTGTTGTTTGGGTTGGGGCTTTTCGGGTGCATGAATAATTTGATGAGATGATTGTTGATTGATTGGGAGTTAATTGTGTGAGTAATTATTTTAATCATGATTTGTGATTGTTTAAATGATTTGCAGGTCAGCATAGTGGAAGGATGTCGGCTACCGGTACTGATGTCCACGGGGGACGATTGGCGTAAGTTCAACTTGATATGATTATAATATGGTGTATGAATTTTAATTGAGGGTTAACTCGCTAATTGTAATTAAAATGGTGTTGTGATTTTTGATTGACAGAAATGGCAGAGATCCTCAGCGTAAAGGAGATGGATAATAGCACGAGGCGCTTCTTCTATGTTCACTTCTTAGAATGTAGGTGGATTTAAATTGGAATTTGGAGCATTTAATTTTGAATTTAATATTTAAATATGTAATAATTTTTAATGATGTTTATTTAATTTATTATTATTATTTTTGCAGTTAATAAAAGACTGGACGAGTGGGTGAGCGATGACAGACTGAAATTATCGAAGGTGTTCTACCCCAAGAAGATCACGCTGTCGAGGCCCCCCTCCCCAATCGCTGGGGATGTGGCCCCCTCCCTCCCTCTAAATCAGGCCCTGAGCATGAAGAGTAGAAAGAAAAGTCTGAAGAGGCCGTTCGAAGAAATCTCGAAGGCGGAGATGAGCAACGTACCGATGACTGTTGTTATTAAGGTTTGGAATACATACGGACATGACATCAATTAATTAAGATTAAATTAAACTGTGACAGCATGAATATGCATTAGTAGAAATGTAATTTTAGCTTAATTAATGACTTGATTTTGCATGTAATTTCAGGAAGAACCTGGTGTCCCGACTACTCCACTAACCCCAGCACCCCCAGAAACTCCAAGCGGACCTCCGACCCCCGGCGCTCCCGGTACACCCCGAACAACCGGGAGCATGTTGATTCAAAGTCATGATGATGTTGTTACGCGTATGAAGAACGTGGAAATGATTGAGCTGGGGAGGAACAGAATCAAGCCTTGGTACTTTGCTCCGTATCCGCAGGTATTATTTATTACATAGCTTGTCATTTTAGAATCATAATCATCACAAAATACGTAGTTGAAATGTCATTTTGCTAATTTTCACGAATTGTTATTTTTGCAGGAACTGGTTGGTCTCAAATGCATTTATATTTGTGAGTTTTGTCTCAAGTATCGCAAGTCCAAGAAGTGTTTGGAACGGCATCTCAAGGTTTCAATTAACTGCAAAAATAATAATAAATTAAATAAACATCATTAAAAATTATTACATATTTAAATATTAAATTCAAAATTAAATGCTCCAAATTCCAATTTAAATCAAGAAATGCAAGCTCAAGCATCCACCCGGTAATGAGATCTATCGGAAAGCCGGGATTTCCGTGTTTGAAATTGACGGGAGAAAGAACAAGCAGTATGCACAGAACCTCTGTCTGTTGGCAAAATTGTTCCTTGATCATAAAACACTGTAAGTTTTTTTTTCAATATACACGTGCTGTTCCTATATTTCGTGAATAATACGTAAAAATAAAAATGTATAATGTTTTTTTGTTATAATGAATACATTTTCCCCAATTTTACAGGTATTACGACACTGATCCGTTCCTTTTCTACGTTATGACGCAATTCGACAATCGCGGCTTTCATTTAGTTGGATATTTCAGCAAGGAGAAGGAGTCCTCAGAAGATTACAACGTTGCATGTATTCTGACACTTCCCCCATATCAGAGAAAAGGGTTTGGGAAGTTGTTGATTGAATTTAGTAAGTATCAACTTACTTTTGTACTTATTGTTGATTTGATAACAAACTCTTGTCATGCACTATGTACATGTGCAAGTTTCTTGGATTATCATCGTTTTCGGTATTTATTTAATAAATTATTTTCTCGCAGGTTATGAGTTGAGTAAGTTTGAGGGGAAACTGGGATCGCCAGAAAAGCCCTTATCCGATCTTGGATTACTCTCTTATCGAAGTTTCTGGTCCCATACAATTCTAAACATCTTGTTTACTCATAAGCCCACTGCTGAAAACGACAGAGCTCAAATTACAATAAAGTAAGTCCCTCAACGGGTGTTTTTGAAATAAAAATCTCCAACAGAAGCAAATAACAGAAAAAATCCAATGCCTATTTTTATTGCTTTATGTTCTAAACTGAACATTATTTCTTCTTATACTTGTTCCAGTGAAATCTGTGAAATGACGTCAATGAAAAAGGAGGATGTGATATCCACGCTTCAAACCCTCAACGTCATCTCATATTACAAGGGAGGCTTTGTCATCGTCCTCACGAAGGAGATGATGAAGAACCATGAGAAGGCTTCGAGAGCGATGAAGATCGATCCCAAGTGTTTGCACTGGACTCCAAAAGACTGGTCGAAACGTGCAAAATGGTGAAAACTGTCAAGGGAGAGTGAATGAGTGCAGTGATATGATAGCTCTTCCATGGAATGGAACCCAGTGTTTCTGCGTATGCCCAGCAAAATGAATGAATGAAAATTTAGAAAGACGAACTAGAGAAATTGCAAATCTGTAGTAAAAATGTGTCATTGTCTTGTATAGTAAGTAGTACGAAATGTTTATATAACGTGTTATATAGTAATTTAGTAGAACAAATAGTAGTGCTTGTAAAATCTGAAGTGAAGTATTTACTTAAAAATAAATTGTTTTCTCAAGCTACGAAAAACCAGTATTTAAAGCTCATGTTCACTTTATTGATAATTTTTTTCATTAATCAAGTAAATTAGTTATGTGCATGAAAAGAAAAGAGTTTAAAGCTCTCATGTTCAGAATCCAGAATTCTATATGTCTATATGTACCTTTTTGTAAGGAGTACCTAATTTTTTAAAAAATATTAGTAAAAAGTAGTATTAATACCCCCTGTTAATTTTGTTAAATAATATGCAAATGGTTTTTTGCTTTAAGAATTAATTGTTGATTCTGATTTAGTATTGTTGTAGCCCCTCAAAGGTTAGCGAAGCAGTTTCATAATCTATTTTGCAGCATGCTGTAACTGTAAGTAAACTACATAATATTCACAATTACACAAGTAAGCTGTTTTAAAAATACAAAACATAATCGATTTGGCAGGTCGGATATTTTAAAGATGTAATGTATGAAACTTAATTAAAGGATATACCTTGGAATAACATATGTATTACCAAACATTTATTTTTTCCCTTGCTCAGGATATTAACACTAACTCCGTTAAAGGTTAGAAAAATAATGTTTCATTCATGAAGAAACTATCGGATCTCTGTAGACGACAAGATCAGCAGGAGTGTAATATAATCCTTCGTTATAAGAAAAATCATCTATTGCATTGCATAAATGTACATATACCTCTACCTACCGACTTAACTTACAGATATACCTAGGTATTTTTTATTTATAACAAAAGTTTATCTTCTGTTCTATATAATGTAGGCTTGTCCTTGTAATCTTCTAAAACAACTAGGTTAATGATATATATGGTATTATCATAACTTAAAAAAATGGAAAATGGAATTCATTTGTTGTAAAAATGAAAAAAGAACAAACGGACACAAATATAATAGCAAAAAACAAAAACATTTTAAATTCTTAATTTTATTATATTTGACAATCCTTTGTTCGTGTGTGTATTTTTAATAGGATTTGGAAAGTATGTGCCTAGCATGTTTTTTTCCCTTTCATAACATCAAAGATTTTAAGCTCATTGCAACTATTGCAAGCTTCCTGGAGGATTACGTATATTAATCCTTATCCTTCCTGTTCCAAGGTTTTTTTTTGTAAACCTTACTTGTATTGTAAATAACAAAAACAAAGTAAAAGTGGCAACAACGGAAAGCTTCAAATTGGAATAATTCTCTTTCTCTAGTTAGGTTAGGTCTGCTTACATACAAACAAATGCAAGTAAACCTCCCAATTTTCTGTCCTTTACTCCCACTTGGATTGATAAAACTCTTCAAAATGGAACGTTTCTTGAGTCCTTGAGAAAGTGACAAGAGATTAAAAGAAGGACGAGGAATAGGAATATGAGCTATATTGGTGAAGTTGAGCAAGTAGGTATATATTAATGAAGCTACATACTATTTTGTCCTGTGTCTTCTGCATCAGCCAGCCGCATAAAATAAGAGCTTCTTTTGTCTTCCATTTGACAAGAAAGAAAGGTCTTTCGGTCTTTGCACATAGGTACTTACATAAATATTTTACTACCGCTACCGTAAGCAAATGTCGCTTTAGCTGGAAGGTCCACATTAGCATAGCATAAAAGACCAAAAAAGTGGAATAAAAATTGGGTCGGTGTCGTTTGTCTCGTCAAGCCAAACAGTGACAATGAGCACTTCAATCCAAAATCCAACCCACCAACCCAACTTCCTTTTTTCACTTTTTTTTTTGCAAATTGGACTTTCACCCAGCCCAGCAGCTGGAACTACCTCACTTTGCGTACAGCTTTATTGACTTCAGTTAGCTGTGACATCATGAATATTTAAGGAGGAGGAATCCCAAACCAAAGTGAAAGCTTTCCATCGAGTCGAAAGCCATTCATACATGTCCTGATGGCTAAACTGAAAATGTGGAATGAGTTGAGTATTTGAAAGAATGGAGGATTCACTCAAAGACAATGAGGACGAAATTGGACGAGAAATTGAAAATGAGAGGAATGAAATGAAATGAGAAAGTTATTACTCAGGGAAAGTGAATAGTAAATACCCGAGAAAGAGGAATGAGGTTTGGAGGTGGTTGGGAAAAGAAAGCTGTCAGGAGCGTTTTTCATGTCACTATCTCACACTTGATAGCAAGTATTGTCATTGCCACCGCTGCTGTTTTATATTCCAATCTTATCAAGAAAATTGAATTTTAATTCTATTTGGAATTTGGCCTTGAATCTTCATGTCTTGTCTATTGTCTTATATCTCATCTTATGCATGTCATGTCATGTCACGCGTTACATTTATCTTTATTGCTGTACATGTGTTGACGTTAACTGAACTTTAGATAGGGTTGGGAAGGAGAATACTGACTTTCACTTCCCAAGACCTGTTTCGAGATCTGCTTATTGGCAATTAGTAAAGTGATATTACACCATGGTCCTCCATGGCTCATAACATGATATTGCCTCGTGCTCTCATATTTTGTTTAAACTAAAACATGTAAATGTAATTTCGGAAAAAAGTAGTCTTCTTGAAATTGGCAAACAATCTTCTGGAAGAAACGTGCTTTAATTACATTTGTACCAGAAGGATCACTCACAGTACACATGGTGGGTTTAAAAAATATTATATCTTCTGCCATGGCCCTGTTATCCCGACATGTTCTCTGCTATCTAGGCATTCAAGGACAACATATAATTGAGAACGAAGGGAGGAAAAGTAATTGAACAAGTAAAATAATGTAAAGAACAACAGGAAACCAAGTCTCATTTCCGCAATCATATTTCTTATCAATTCACTCCAATTCAAGTTTCCGATCAAAGCTCTCTTTTAATTTAGTTGATGCGCTCAATTAAAAAGGCCTGTGAATGTGATTGCGCAATGCAATCTAATATGGAAATGTAAAAAAATTGTATTGTTGGTGCTGCCGAGGTCTCACCAATAATTCAACAACAAGTTAGTATGTCACACACATGCAATATAATTTGATCTTGACTTGAACCTTTCCTCCCTAATTTTAATTCATTTACCTGCCGGAATTGCATAAGATAATTAAGAACCCTGGAAAGCTTACCTGCTATCGCCCTTCAGCATCTATATATAGTCCTGTACACATATAAATGGTTGAAATAAAGGTAATGATCTAGTCATTCTAGTGAAACATGGTGGATGTTAATGATAACATGATGATATCATCCACTCAATTATTTCAGGCAATCATTGCTGCTGACATTAATATTAAATTGCTCAATTACTGTCCGATTATGTAACGCTAATTATTTTAATAGTCCAAGCCAACAGCCAAATCAATTTTTGGTCTCCTCCAATGTAGCTATATTGTTATTGCCTATGGAATATTCCCCCTATTCCATAGGAGGAATATTCCCAGTAAAGTTATCTTGGTCTCCTCCAAATAAGGTACAGAAGAGCATGATAATGAAGATTTCGTCGACAATGTCGCCTCGACGGATGATTAACTTCAGTTAAACTTGACTTGACTTCAGTAGCAGTTCCATTCTTTTTCCTGCATTACATAACAAATTCCATATTTCGTATTCTCATTCATATTCTTCCAAAAGAGAAAGTTTTAAGAACTAATTGTTATGTTCTGTAATTCTGCCAGCTCAACTATTCTTTTCCATTCTTTTGCTGAGCACTCACATTATTCATATTATGGAATTGTACGCAATTCTAAGATGTAGGTTAGTGATTTAGCTAGCTCGTATATGAATTCCTTACAGTTAAAGGGAGCAATAGTTAATATGTGCCATTAAATCATTAGCATATACCTATGTACATATCATCCACCTTATTGCATCCTCATCATTATCATCAAGAAAGGAAATCGCACAAGACGGGAGTTTTCTGGAGGAAACTGGATCTCATCATATGCTCCCCTTCCCACCCCACCCCACCACCACTCATCAGTACGAACCCAGTCCCACCCAAGATGGGAAATGGGAGCTCATTTAATCTAATTTCCCTTCTCCTCTTGCCTCATTGATTACAATCATCATCATCATCAACATCACTCACACAGAGTGTTCATTATTCACATATTCACATACCACCTTAATGCATATATTATTCTGCGAAGAAAAGTCGACAAGTTTAAGTTGGCTATGTTATCATAGCTCCCTTTCTTTTCTATCCCAACTTTCTCCACTTTGTCTTCCCCGATGGGAAATTGAACTCTGCCTTCAGCTCCAAACCGGGCTGTATAGGTACATAAATTTCTTTCCACTTCTGACTTGACTTCTTCCATTACACCGTCCCTAATTGTTTCCTTCATCATCATTCTTCTATATACTTAGGTTGGTTTTTATGCGTTTCCCCCTCGGCAGCTTCCTTAAAACAGCGTCCTCGTCTCGTCAGCACCATTTTTCTTAAATAGGTTTTCATGCTCCGTTAAATGTCGTCGTAAAATGTGAAAGAAAGCTGTGGAACGATCAATGTCTTTAGAGAGAAATTAAAAGAGGAGACAATTTTTTTTTGCTGGTAGCATTTTATTCCAGACACCAGAGCAGAGTTCCATTCCAGACATGCCATGTTTCTATTTTCTTACTCTTAAGCTTACAAAGGTTCTTTGTTTGATGCAAAAGGTATATTATTACCATATATTATTACATAATAATTCTCCCCCGAGTTGTACGTGAGTGCTGGGGGAAAGCCTGGCATAATCCTTGTCATTGCAAATAAAATTATGCTTAAAATTGAGCAAGGAAATTACTCAAATTGCATGGAAAGCTGAGAAGGGACAAAATACAAGTAAAGAAGAGGACTCCGAATAAGCAGGCATTGAGGTTTGGCTTGACTAATCGTAAGAGAAGACATTACTTTTCCTCCAGCACAGGTTTAGTTTTTTTTGGGACATTTTGTAACTTTTTCTCAAAGAAAACTTTCTTCGTATAAGCAGCTTCACTGAAGAGTTGAGAATCCGGACTCAACTCGACTTAGCTCTTCGCTCTTATTAACACTTGATGATTCTAATTCTGATGAAGTAGGAGAAAGCGATGGATGAGAGGATACAGCAATTTGTTAGACACGGGGACCATAGTTCGGTATAAATAGAGTAGTGTAAGCTCTTAACTCTTTTTATATGGATGGGAAATTAATTAATTACCTAACTGCATAAATGAACAGTCTAACTAAAACTAAACAAAAGCTACTAGCAGATTAGTTTTTCCCTTTGTGATTTGAGTTAATCACTCTAGGAAAAATAAATAAGTTTTACATATCTCTGCTTTTATACTCGACTGGAGTAATTAATTAAACTTCCGCTTGGTATCTACAGTATCATTGTCATTATCATGACACGTGCGTATACATAAATATTTATATGCCTATGTGCACGAACATACGGATTATATAAGCTAATGTAAATATTTTTGTATTCCATTCCCAAGTGTCATTAATATGGCAAGGTGAGTACTTTCAGCAAGTTCTTATTATGTTCATATAAGTCCAAGCTAAAAACGATCCATTTAAATTAAATTGGCCTTTCCGTTGGAAGAGTTGAGAAGAACAAATACATGAAAAAAAAAGCATAGGACAAATATGAATATTACTTCATAATATAGCCATTTCAATTTGAGTTATTCAACCGATTTCATCTATCTAAAGTTAAAGTAAATAGCCCGGGATGGCAAATGGATTACGTTCCCTTTGACCTTCATAATTCATTTCACTGTGAATTGGATAGTCAATAGTTAAAAGTAATATTATGCAAGCAATGTGACTTATCGTCTACTAATTATTTTGGAAACTCAATAGCATTAAATTCGGGTGAACATGTTTGCTTCTCAATTGCCATAATCCTAAGTGACAAATGCATTGAGATTGTGTATTATTACAGCAAAGCGAAATGATTGAAGTGAAAGCTAAAACCATCAACCCTTTTTCAGATTAAATGGAATGTATTTTAGCTTATGCAATGAGTGCATAATTGCAGTTGCAAATAAATTGGGTTAGCGCAAAATGCATTGCATTATATTGCACATTATACTCATTCACATCAAATGTAATTATTGCTAACTTAAATGGAACGGAAAAACATTTAAATTTAAAATAATTTACTTGTCATATCTACTGATTTAGTAGTTTTCAGACACTAGTCCAGATTATAATTAAGAGCATTATTACGCAAATTAATTGATACATAAAAAAAGCCTCACTCGCATATCTTTCAAGTATGCCTGTCAAGCCTTTTGCTACCTGTTCATTATTTTTTTTCGGACAAAATTATTTAATTATTGTTAAAGGTATTCCGTACTCAAGCTTTGACGAGTAGGAAGCAATTGACAGGTGTATGTAAATTATCATCATTCTATTGGAAGACTGATTAAAATACATGCATACCTAGGTATAGCTTTGTATAAGACTTCCCAATTTCTTATTCAGTTTCCCAATTGAATGCCATTGACGAGCTGAGCCGTTATTCTCTGATAGATGGTTTAGATGGATTGAGGTATAGTTAACTTGTGTAGTAGTTGAATTTGAATTGTATATAAATAGGGATACCTTTTATTTCCCTTACATCACCATTCCATCCCAGCATTGTTATGTAAAGGTGCGGTTGGAGCGGCTTATAAGAGGATCCTTGGGTGCTGGGAATCCTTGGGATAGAAATTCCGGGATAACAAAAGCTTCCCAACTTGTTCCAAAGTCATAATACGCATTAAGCCTCAACATGTCTTCCACCTGTGGGATATATGAATAATATGAGGAGATGAAGATGACTCGGTCCCCCAAATGCTTATAGATTGTTATAAGCATTTCCATTTATGTATGTACTTTGGCTATATGTATAGATAAAACTTAAATAATTACGTCTTTTCTCTACTTTCACTTTCCCTCCTCGGATTTTTCCACAAAGTTGTTCTCCGTTCCTCTTCATAAAAATCAATTAGACTTAAAGTGGAAGTCTATCGTCTCCCTATGGACCGGAGAACTCATTTGAATGAGTTGAAAATCTTTGGTGAAGGTGAAACTGGTGAAAGTATTCCAAAGCAAGTTCTGAATTTGGGAATATGTGAAATACGAAGTAACTCACATACGCATCATGCACTATGTATATATCTTAATCTTCGACAATGCCAGAGAGATTTTCTTCTATAGTAAATCCAAAAAAATAAGCAGAGTCACAGGAGAAAGCAAAGCCGGAGGCTTTAATTTCAGAATTCATCTCATCCTATCCCAAGCCAACTTTTTCCTCTGTTGGGCAACGATAAGAAATAAAAGATTGATTACTGGAGCGTGAAGGTAAAAATAGAAATAATCTGACCTTGAATATATCATTTTTCTGAGAGGGACTCAGAGATCCACTTTAAAAAAGCTACTAAAATGCAATTACATACTATTTAGATTAAGATATTTTTTTTGCGAATTTAGTTTGATCGTCCATCATCATCACTCTCATAGAACTTCTGAAAAAGAACACGAATTGTCTTCCGGAAGTGTCAATGATGATGACAAGCTGAAACTGACATACAGAGAAAGTCATTGAGAGATATTGATGAGATGAATTGGAGTTATGAATGTTAGAGATGTTATAGCTTAGAATAGAAATTGGGCCACGATGCTTCATCTTGATCATCTCATCTCGAGTAAGAAAGAAGCGTATTCTGTTCCTAAGTGTTTGCCTTTCCCTAAAAATAACTGAAGCTGTCAATTGTCAACTATGTGACGTCTTTATTACCACCACATTTTGTTGGCTCCAGTTATTTCAGAACAAGTTATTTATTTCAGTTATTTCCCAGAAAATCCGATGATGATGGTATTGAGGAATACGATAGTCAACAGTACGTTTACGAGGTGGTTTGGTTTGGGGTAAAGGATTTTGTGTTATTTACCGTTGGGGAGACCAAAGCATTACTATACTTTCTCCAAATGTTGTAAAGAAGTCAGACAGATTCCCGAGAGTCTGCTATAAAAAAACTAAGAAAAATTCTAGGTACTAAATAAAGACAATATGATATGATGATGGTTTGATAACGAGTGACTAAATTTCAATATGGATTCATGAGCCAACCAAGACCAATACCAATCAAATTCCGAATTGTTGAAGTTGTTCCAGCCAAAACCCTGACATTTTGGATCTGGTGCTGCTCCAGTAAACATATTGATTGAACAAATAGTGAATCGGAAATAGATTAGCTTTGGATGGCCTTCGTCATATATAAATAATCCCAAGCCTGGAACATATTCCGTTGTTATTTGGTTAAGTAAATACTTGGGGGGATATTGGATAGATAGATAGATAGATAGATGCATAAAACATTTCCCAACTTTTTTCCCGGACTCCCTGCCAGGATTCTTTTCTCAGGAACCTGTCACGGGCCAAAACCCCGCCGCAGGAAGGGGACGGCTCTAGCAGAATCGGAACCAAGTAAACCAGTTCATGTTCATGCATTTTTTAGTGCACCCAGACCAGACTAAACTAAACCAAACCAGCTTAGCCAGTCCCCCAGTCCCCCGTTCCTATTCCCAGGCCATATTTGATTAACTAGGAGCTTATTATTAGGCCCCTTCAAGCTTTGGCAATCATCCTATGTCCAAGTCCAATCTAAATCCAAATGACAAAATAACCCGGAGGAGCTAATACAAATACCTATTCCCAATCCCATATTAATCTCTATAAAAAGCAAGCAGCTTGTCTAAAATAAAATTCTGCAGTAGTATCGTTATCATATGAGATAGGATGATGTCGAAATAGCTCCTTCGCTCCATCATAAAATAAAATCAATAAGTTTTCGGACTGGCACTTGACATGACATGACAGATCTGGGTAATGGAGTTTCTTTTCACGAAGTTAAGATAAAGTTGCTACTGATATACCTATATATATAGTATGATATTATTCAAGTGTCCTCAAGTCCTCATCATCGTCACATCATTTTCTATCATATCATTTCACATCATATCAAATTATGAGGTTGGACAAACCGCTGAAATGAGAGGGACAAGTATAAATACAAATTATTTACAAAAGAATATCTCTTTGTAAGACGTTATTTGTTCTGTGTTCTGTTTTGACAAGACTTGAGAAATGTTATGCAATCTTATAAGTGTGATGATAATAAATCATCGATCTCTCTTCCTCCCACCGCACCAAGTTCCTGTTCCGAAGGACAAGATAAAAGATACGTGACATGATATGAGCTACATATTGGAAGAAATTAGTTTACAAGTATTTATGTCCATGTCTGTTATATATATTATTATTTTCTTATCATCACTTTTGACATTTTACTTACAGAAATATACAAACTTTTGTTATCTTTTAGATCAAGCTTTCTCGGAAAAGAGCACGGAGACACGTTTCCAAACTTTAGATCCAGATACTAGACATGTTCGAAAAAAAGTTTGCAGGCGATTTCTGGTGGGCAAAAATAATCAAGGTTGGCTCTCATCTCCGAAAGGTTGCACAAGGATTATTAATTTTAATTAAACTAACTAACAATCGAGTCCTTCTTGTCATGTTGATAAATTATTAAATAAATACAATCATCACTTCACAATGACGAAAATCAACTAAAATTATTTTTAACAAGAAACTCACGTTCCGTGGGTGAAACTGAAATGCGTAAATAAATGACCACTCTGACCATTTGAAGAGTTTATTCTTTTTCGGCGGCGACTGACGGCGGTGAGGTGACATATTTATCTTCAATAAAAAAAATCTCCCAGCGGGCTGTAAAAGTGAATTTTATTTCATAGTTGCCTAAATCCCTACATAAAAGACGATCTTAAAACCTCTTTTGGAGGACAGTCATTCATTCGCTCACTTTTTACTCATTCATTTGGAGGAAATTAAATTGTAAAACCACAGGAGGGAGCATTGTCGGGGAAAAGCATCTAGATAAAACAGCAAGTTTAATAGTTGATGTTGATGATGATTTGATAATAAAACAGCCTCGATCCAATTGTCAAAGTTGAGTAGGATCAGGTTTTTTCAACTTCCTTCCCTTCTTCCTCTGCATCTGTAAACGAAAAGGACGTTGAATGAATTACATCACATCATCATCGTGGATCAATGAATAAGTTTTTCCACTAGCATTTCATCATCGAGATGACATGAAAATGAAAATGAAATTGACTGCGAAAAGTTTTCAAAAGGGAATAAAAAAGGATATTTCCAGGAAATTTACAGATCAGAAAAAAGTTTTACGAATGCTGCAGCCTCAGTCACAACAGGAGCATGGAACCGTTTCTTCCATTGGGGAACCATTCCATTCATTTCCGTTGTTGATGGACATGGACATGGACAAGCTTGGCTGGCCATGGCTTCCTTTTGACCTCCACATATCATGAAAGTTATTGGTAATGCCATGTCATGTTCCAAAAACATGCAATTTTATTCCCAAAAACATTTAAAATTGGCGATTCATAAACTGCATGTTTTTGATGAAGAATTTTATCATATCAAAAAAGTATTTCATGAGAGTTCTCAATTCTGCCGAATTCTTAAGTGCTTTCATGAATAGCCCACTACCAAGCCGAGAGCGAGAGCTTTCTCCTCCAATCCAATTATAACTTGGGAAAGTAATGACAGGTTTTTTTCGCGAAGTTTATGCATGTAAATGACAACATGGGAACAGTGAAAGTGGGAACGGGAGTACTTTCGGACAGAAATCATTCCAATTCCAAGTTTTAATTTCCAATATATAGGCTACTCCACTCTCATTGCCATCGCAGTTGCCCTCTTCAACTTCAGTGGGATGCGCAATTAGCGAGTAGAAAGTGAAAGTGGAGAAAAAACGCGATGTATCATGTGATGATATGATAAGAGAAACACTTCTCCAAACCCGGAATGAGGAAGCCTAAACAAAAACTTGTTTACTTCCACCGTTCCACCCTTTCAATTTATTTCATTTCGTATTCCCCGATTCCGCATTTATTGAGAGGAAAATGCTTTTGATTCTTTTAATGACAGTTCATCATCATCAACATCATTATTAGGAGTCTTGTCTAACTTTTAGATTCAAAGCCTAAATTCTCCAGAAGAAAATAAAATTTCATCCGCTTTCACCCCCCCCCCTTCATTATATTCCACTGTTTTACTTTAGTTGAGCATTTGCAAACGAAATGAAGGTTTGAAAAAATAAATCCTTCTGACAAGCACGAGACGCATCTTATCATCGCAGTTAAGAAAGAAAGTACCTATTTATAGACGTGGCGGTGGGATTCAGATATTAGAAAGGAAAGTTCATCAGAAAAAAGTTTCAAGAGGAAATAAAAGAAGAAAACCCCGGTGAATTGAATAGCATCAGATCAGATCATTCCGTGTTTATTTTCTTCTGACGATGATATGATATGAGAATGATCAGATAAAAAAAGTAAATTGAAAATGGATAGACCATCCCACCCAACCCCACTTATGCAAGAATGCAAGGAGAACGCAAAAAACGATTGAAGGATTATTGGAATGAGATGGAATTCAATTTGCGAAATATAAAATGCCCTCATATCAATATCATAATAATCCATCTGTATGCATATCACACATACCGAGCTCTAAATACACCCATTTGGCTTGGTGAAAACGGTGAAAGTTGATCTCATTTCAATATCCATATCCATTTTGCAAAATGGGCTGGAATATTGGGCATTGTGAAGGCATTTTCAAACGAGAACGAGAGGCTCTGGGTTATTCTGTTTCCCAGGATGGGTTGAATTGGGATGGAATTGGATATACGATCCAACTTCCAACTTGTGTCGGTGTCGAGTGGATGTGTGCCTGCTAACGACATTCCAACAAAAGAGTGGTGATGGGTATAACAAGACACTTGACACTGGAATGGGGCATGGGAGAAAGGAAACTTGTTGTCTATTATATTTGCACAAAGCATAAGTATAAAAAGTTGGTTTTCGTCTGGTTTGGATCTAGCTGGATCCTTATCCTTTCCTATTCCAAACGAAGGAAAGAGTTTTTATTTTGAAATTTGGGGAACCTTTCATTGAATTTGGATGACAATCATGATAAGATGAATAATGTTAATGTTGACTTTTGGATTTGGGAAAAGGAAACTTCCTCGGAATAGTCCAAAGAAAGGACAACGAGTTTAAAGATAAGGTTAGACAGATTTCGTAGAATTGAAAATAATGTATGCTCAAACCCGACCTGTACAAATTTGATTTATTTATTTTTTGTATTCCTCTTTCCCAGTTGTGGACATCCGAGGAATTTTTTTACTTTGGCATTTGCCAGTCCTCATCCTTCATGTCATGGGACGATGTATGTGGTAGAGTCTAGAATGGGATGAAAGTTGGAAATTTCATTCACAAATTTTATCAAATATTTATATATTATTTATTGTACTTGATCCTTTGAAGTCTGGAAAAGACATGCACAAATTTGTGAGCCTTTACAACTGTCCCAATGACGTAAATTGTTGGACTTGAATGGAACAAGTAGCAACTTCACAGCCTCCATAATTCATCCTGTTGACGTTGACACGGGTATTTGCATACCTAGATGGGTTATTTTTGTGTGGACAAAATGTATGCATGAACCGTTTCATCTCTCTCATCCTTCCATTTTAATAATTCAGACGAGGGCTTATCGTCATCGTCATGTACTTTTAACTATGTTGTAAGGCCTCTGCACACCTCTCTCCATCTCGATCTCCATCCAATTCTGTATGGCTTGTCTTTTGTCTGGCATGAAGCATGTCATGATATGCGATGTGTTATACTTATTTATATATAGGTAACTGAGAAAGTGAAAGTTGTTAGGTGGACAAGTTAATACCTTTCCCACTTAGAAATGCACTTGGCGTGTCCTTTAAATACTTTTCCTTTAATCTTATTCCTTCACCCTTCATCTTCTCGTAAATGTGGTATGGCATGGCAGGAATCAATAGAAAGTGAACTAGTCCATGCACCTGGTTACTTGGGATGTCACATTCTCAGCCATAAGGAAAGGAATAGTTACATAAGTACAATGAAAAGCATGAAAAAGCCAAAGCCAACTGTCAAGTCAAGATCAAGAGGAGACCTTTTTTCTCCTTCATTCAGTATTCCGTGTGATCTCTTTGCTACTTTCATACTCGTTCCGACGACCGACTCCTCTCCATCTCTTTAGGATTAAGGAGGACGAGAAGGAGAAAAAAATTGAAAGTGGAGAGGGGAAGTGATAGAGCCTGAGTGTAATATCATCATCGTATCGTAAATGTCATCTTTGAGTCAGGTCAAGTCATGATAAAGCCAATTTGGAGTGGAAGGGCTGAGAATAGATAAAAAATGGAAGCTCTTTTTTACAAAGAAATAGTATGCGATGTAGTGTAGGTAGTTTCACTTTTTGCAAAAAAAAATACATGTGCATTGCGCAGAGATAGGATAAATCCT
The DNA here is from genome assembly GCA_034700485.1 of Pseudosinella alba. NCBI lineage: Eukaryota > Metazoa > Arthropoda > Collembola > Entomobryomorpha > Entomobryidae > Pseudosinella > Pseudosinella alba. Next base: position 2,217 of record JAQIXQ010000232.1, on the reverse strand, counting down.
AATAATATGACACTGGAATAATGGACTCTAACTTTCTCTTTTTGGTTGATGTACAGGGTTCGGTGGAAAAGTACGTGACAGATTCGCGTTACGCGAAAATGGCAACTTTAAGTTAGCAATAGTTATAATAATTGAGGGGGAAATGTTTATACTTTAGTTTTGGAATATACTCTAGAACAGGAATCACCACAATGACGAATTTTATCATAAGCATATCATATTTCTGCATTTTGATAGTTATTATTTGATCGTAATCGTGTTTTCAGCTTTCGAGTAATAGGAGCGTGATCAAAGCGTCGATATATTAAAAAGTCGTACCCGGGACGCATTCGGTGGAGACAGATCTCAACCTTCTAGTTTGGTAATGTGAATTTGAGTAAGAAAAAGAAAAAGACAATTTCCGCGTATTTCCATTTTTATTCCACATCTAGTACGACTATGATAAATATGACGATCTACAGGAAATGCCAATGCGACTTTCCAAAATTTGCTTTGAACTGTCATATTCTTACATAGTCATAGCGTGATGATGATCATGATCATCATCATTGTTACTACAAAGGGGAATGACAATAAATAACTTGCCTTGTCTTCGTACCATCATCGCTGGAATGGCATCATGGAGGTAGCTTGTCCGCATTAGCGTTTTATACCCCCCGCATACCTCCATCCATATACTCCTTCATCACTGGTTCTTTCTCCTCGTTGTCAGTTCCCCATTCAAAGTCAGTATGCTGGAGTGTAAATCAGAAAGAAGAAAGGTCGCTGTTTCCCGAAATAGCATCTGTCCATCCTCCATGATGGTAGTCATCATAAAGTTGAAAGTAAAGCGAATTCGGAGATGATGATGATAAAGACGACTATGGTGGTTGGTGGTGATGATGGTGATTTATTATATTGGGTGAGGCGAGGCGAAGGAAATGAGAGGTTATGTCGTGTCCTCCCTCCCTCCACCTCCCACAACCATTGTCATTCAATTTTTGTACTTTTTTTCATTACTTTTGCAAAGTCATGTAGAAAAAACGGGAAGTATGCAATATAATATAACATATACTATAGACACGCATGCATCGTACATAGCTATATTAACACATAATATGAGAACTCGTTCGTGACAATGCCAAAGCCAAAATGGACGGAGGAATGAATATAGTTCCTCGATCATGTCATGTCACGTAATTGGTCTCTTTGAGGCTGAATGTGATAGTGACTATGAGGGAGTTGATAAAGGGCCGTTGAGACCTGGTCTACCTAAACCAGCAACCATTTGTGCCACAACCGGATAGTTTGTCTTTTTAGCACTTGACTCCTCCAGCGAAAGTTACTTCCGGTTTGGGAAAAATGAAGTATGTACATCAGTTCAGTAAAATGCTTCAACAGCTGCAAAAAAAAGGTCACGGAATGCGAAGTTTTATCCGGTGGAATTGAAAATTACGAGTTTGCATTAAAATTGACACATTTACAATTTACAGCACAGCCCAAAAAAAGACTGCCAATTCAAGGATGATCATGCTAACTGATCACCAAAGTACCCTTGAAAGAAAACCCAATTATCTCTAAAACATATTTTTTTCACAAAAAGACGAATGACGACTGCAACAGTTCCTGGAAATGGAAAAGGGCACGTCTTAGAGGATTACCCTCTAAAAGTCCAAAAGACAGGATTTCCAAGTAAGTACCAGCTCAGTACACATGTAATATGGCTGTATTGAACTGAACTGACATTGACATGTCTTTCCATAGCTGGTTGCAACTTGGTTTTGGTAATGATGGCTTGTTAGCTTCATAAATCTCTCTATTGCGGCGGTGGTAGGTGGTGATGATGGTGATGCTGATCCAACCATTTATTTCAACTTCAGACAATACCAGGAGACCACATAGTTCTTGCAAAAACTTAATCAGACAGAGATTTCTCCCAAAATTCCACCATCATGCCACCACTATTCAAGTTCAGCAAACCAATTCAATTCAAAAGCATAATACCCATATGTACCATAAGTAACCCATCCATACATCCAATCATATATATTTTACCGAGATTTTCTGCGAAAGAAAAAAAAACTGCTCTCTGCTAATGACTGTGATAAGCCTGGAAGTGAAATGGGATGATAAAGGGTGAAGCATGATCATGATCATCAAGACTAACAAGGAGAGTATCCCAATGATGACGCGCCAAATGTCAATATATTAATGGAATTATACTAAATCGAACATGCT